>JAOXNZ010000030.1:8249933-8286776 GCA_028566095.1 Kryptolebias brasiliensis
ACGAGTTTGGCTCCAGTTCATAGGCAGAGTTCATCAAGAGTTTATGACATAGATATGTCAGCTTGCAAATAGGTCAGCAAAAACCTCATTGGAGCAAATGGTGCATAATAACTTCTGAGAGTCAAGGAGAAGAAATCTCAGCCACATTGCACCAGTGTCTTGTGTTTACCAGTATATAGAGCATTTCTGTGAGAGGCTGAGGAGTATCAAATGAATCTTATCCCTCAGATTCTTGTGAGTTTACCAAGACAATCAGAGAAAATTTACAAGAGGATGCCCCACACTCTAAATGTCAATAACCTAAAAATAAACTTAATAGCTGGTGAGATTGAAAACTCTATGAAAAACACAAGGCCTAACATGTTTTAGATCCACCAGATCCTAACAGGTAAAGCTCACTGAACAGGAAGTCAACATTAGCTTGTTGTGTTTCACCTCATAAGGTCTTACGTTTAATTTTTATCTTCTGTCACATTCTGCGTTACAGTTTGTAAAGATTGCATGTTCCTGAAAAGAATACTTCGAGAGAGAAAAAAAAAATGGCACATGGGAGAAGTTATGAAATAGGAAAACAGACTGTGAAACCACAAACAATGCCGCCAAGAAATGGAAACCAGTTTTTCTAGACTTCCAAGCCATTTGCTGGTTACCCAACAGAAAGGTGATCTGTGCCACATCACACCTAAGAATGAACCCTTTTCAGCACAAACTGAGCAATAGAAAAAATAAATAAATAACAGTAATAAGCTTCTAAAGCAGATCTCTTCAGCTTCATTGATCCTTGGAAAAATGCAGTTTACAGCATTATCTATTAAAAAAAACATGGCACATTTGAATGTGTAAATTGTAGCATACTCCCATTACCATTTACAAAATATATAAAGAGGAAAGGTGAAAGGCTTGGCTATTATGTGTTATATGAAGATCTAAACAACTATTGCTTTGCAATAAGCAGCAAAAGCAGGATGATAGAATGTTCCCCTCTACTGTTGTAGACCAGGTAGCATTAACAAAATGCAGTCTCTAAACCCCCATCTATTGTATGCTAACAATTTTGCTGCACCTTACAATTCTCTTGACAGACTAATCCTTTGACAAAGCTTTGGTTCTATGGCCCAATCTCAATTACTTCCCTTGACCACCTTGGCCCTTTGCCTCTGTTTTTCAGTCTTGTCGGTATAATAAGGGAAGAAATTTTGTGTTTCAAAACAAAAGGCCAATTATAATTTTATGTTTGTGACTTTAATTGTTCTTCTTATTATAGTCATGAAGTACAGGTCTTTGTTTGATTCTCTACAATTCTAAAACTTATACTGCTAAATTAAAAAAAATACATTTGTGTATTTAAGTTCTAAATGTTATATGCAGCTATTTTTCATATTCAACAGTTGTTCCGAGTGTACAAACAAAATGTCCTGAAAACCGTTGAACAGATACTTCTATAACGGTGAGTCAGACAGTTTAATTATTGGCTGCTGCCGAAAGACGAAAGGCAGGCAATATTGTTTTTGTCTGTGTCTTTGTCCTTGTCTTTGTCCATGAGTGTGTTTGTCTGTCATGTTAGCAAAATATTTCTAGAACCACTGGGTAGATTTTATTGAAACTCCCAGAATGTACTGATTGGATGTACATCGACAACTGATTAACTTTTAGAGCCAATTCAATTTAAGATGGCCACCACAGACTATCAGTCTTAGCAAACACAAAAATGCATATAACTATTGGTATTGAGCTAAACTATTCTATTCTAAACATTAGATGATCTTAGTTTAAAACTTGGGCATGAAAGGCACCCAGTCTCTCAAAGAATGCTGGGCCTTCAATTTTTTTTGGATAATATCACATGTTAAGTTATTTTAACTGTGAACACAGACTGATGCAGCATTAATGATCTGATCACCAGGAAACCCTGAACCTGGGACATCATGCAAATGATTACCTCAGCTTAATGATGCTTTATCCTGCAGCGATGGTGGATGAAGCTAAACAGTCTGGAGTCAAGATGAAGTAAATGTACTATTTTATCTTTTTAACATAAATTTTAACATTTAACATAGTTTAACTAAAACAAATATATGTTAATAGTATGGAAATATGTAAAAGACAAAAAGTAATAACAGAAATTTCAGTGAAGCAGATTTGAAGCTCAAAAATATTCATATTTAAATCCCAGACAGACTGGATCTCAGTGTGCAGGAGTGGTGAAGCAAAGACAAAATGACGGCGCTGTGGTTGTCATTTGCAGCCATTGCTGATATAACAGGACGTCATTACAAACAGCAACAACGTACACAGCCATCTGTGGTGTCAACAGTGTCAGCTGAGTCTCTTATCCAGCCTTATCTGCTAACTAGAGTTCACCAACACCCATCAGCACTTGTTTTATCAAACATTTTGCTTAGTGGCCAAAACTAAAATGAAGGGTTAGTGGTTAGCCTGGGGTAGATTGAAAAGTACATAATCTAAGCCTGATCCAGTCCCTTCATTTAATCAGAAATTACAAGTAACTTCATCTGACAAGTACCCCATGTACACTATATTGCCAAAAGTATGCACTCACCCATCCAAATCATTAAATTCAAGTGTTCCAATCACTTCCATGGCCACAGGTGTATAAAATCAAGCACCTAGGAATTAGAGCGGAGACTGTGAGCCAGGCCTTCTTGTCCAGCCATCAGTGTCTGACCTCACAAATGTGCTTCTGGAAGAATGGTCAAAAGTTCCTATAAACACACCTAAACCTTGTGGAAAGCCTTCCCAAAAGATTTGAAGCTTATATAGCTGCAAAGGGTAGGCCAATATCATATTAAACCCTTTGGATTAGGAATGGGATGTCACTCAAGTTCATATGTGTGGGAATACTTTTTATAATATCTGTGATGCTAAGACCAAGAAACGTGGTAATTTTGCTTGATAATTAAAAAACATTAAATCATGTCATAGTTTCTATTATTACATAAATACAAGCCCTTAGCAAGTAATTATAAGCTAAAAATCAAACAGCAAACTCATTTATGCTATTGACCACTAACCTGACCTAAAATCATCAGGGGTGTAAATAGATGGGTTTTTTTGTTTTGTTTTCCAAGCAATATAATTTTAAACTCTCACAAAAACAAATTGCTGATGTTTGAAACTTTCAAAAACTCTTCAATGACAAAAAAAACAAAAAACACTCAAGTGCAAGAAATGATTGGAAAACCAAGAAGTTGAAATTCTATGCTGAAATTCAAAGTTTGAAATGGTTTAGGCAGATGAACAGAAGCCCAGTAGTTCCCAAAGTTGTGAAAGGGTACCCAGATGTGGGTTGTGAAACGCCAAGTGAAGGGTCTTAAGAAAGTCTACAAAAATCCTTTTAACTCTACAAAATAAATACCACTTGTGCATTTTTGCTTAACGGGGTAGTTCGGCCATTTTTGAAGCAATATTCTGTCAACAGTTAACTTCAGCCATGACAGCAGTCACAGAATACAAAGAATAAAGAGAAGGGCAGACTTTTTTTTCTTTAGGCTAGGCTAATGGTAAGCCAAATGGGCCCATTTGATACCGTTTACCAGACTCTACACTTTTGCACGGCACTGTTTGTTTAGTTTGTCGCCGTTTATGCAATTAAACAACGTTACTCTGCAAATGTCGGTCTCCTGAATGTATCAGTCCGCCTGATCAGCATGTTTCGTCACTCAATTTTGAATAAACTTTTAAGTTTATTCCACTCCTGGTGGACTGATACACTCAGCAGCGTCAGGACATCGACAGTTACACGGCCTATATGTTCAGCACACATAATTTGCATAGTAACTAAGCAAACGATGTCATGCAATAGTGTAGAGGTTTAATACGTAGCTAATGAAGCATGTTTTCACACCAGTATAAAATTTCTGATAAAGATTTGTTCTACAAGTCTGACAAATGATATAAAACGGGTCCTCGTTTGGCTAGCCATTAGCATAGCCTGGAGGAAGACTTCTGCCCTTTTTATTTCATACTCACATTGTGAAAAGGTAGTCAGAACCTTAAGACCTCACAGCTCATAATGTACTAACTACCGATAACTGTCTGACAGAACATGACTTCATAAATCACCAAACTATCCCTTTAACCGCTCACAAAACAATAAAAACAGTGGTCATACATTAATTTTAAAAAAAGAGGCTGGCAAGGATCTGTTAAATGGCTTGCTACTATTATTTGTATAATTAAATCAACAGGGGTCGTAAAAATGTGCAGCTTTTATTTTGTGGATCAAAAGCTGAAAAGCTTGGGAACCACTGATTTAATCAAGAGAATAATGTTGACAATGCAATGTCACTGATCTGTGCTCTCGGGTGAAAGTCGGTACTGTAGACTATTGCTAAAAACCGACACCTGGCTTAACAGAGTCATCAGAGAGAAACATGAGAAAATACATAAACACACCCAAACAGCATAAGGGGACAGATCTCAGAAGGTAATGTGGGCCAAGTGCAGAGATTTAGGTTAATGGGAAACTCTGCGTGACAGCAATTTTTGGATCTACCACCTGCGAGGATGACAAAGTGAAGCATTTCAAGCAGAAACTGAACAGCACAAAAATCATTCACAAGCAACTGACGTGATTTGAGTCACCAAGTCAGAAGTCTGCATGCACTAATATAAAGTTGGCAGAAGAAGGTTTGCATGTGTCGAGGCAGACTGGTCATATTGTAGTGCAGGGACACGAGCAAATCAAAGGTGACAGTGTTTTCATTATATTTATGATTACAATTACTATTATTATTATTATTATTGCTGTTATTAAAAGTGCATTTATTTACCATCTGTGTTTTGTCGTGCTCTCCATCCTTCACCATAGAGATAAGGAGCAGAGAACAGAGAAGGGGGAGAAAAACAAAAATGACATAATTTTTCACAGTGCTACTGTTGGCAGTTCTTCTCAAAATAAAAGCTACATTTCAGTTTGATTTCTCGGTGATAACACCAGCACGACCTAATAAACACCAGTATACAGATAACAATCATGCAAGTGTACAAGTTGCAGTATTGCAGATATTAGATTATTGTGCAACTCACAAAGATGCTCTCATTTAGAGACAAAAGAAAGTTTTCAGGTCTTTTAATACAGATTCTACATTTTATGTTCCAGACTCATCTAAAATTGAATTAAGTTCAAGGTTTTTTTGTTGTTGTTTTTTCCACATCAGACAACACATTTTTTTGTTTCAAGTGTTTTTCCTTTTTTTTTTGCTTTTGTAGAATTCCGGCTCATTACTTGGGATTTGATGAAAATATCTTTGTCAGTCTTCTTCCACATGCTTGGCATTCACTTGGTAGTGTTTCCTCATTCTTCTCGACAGAAAATTCAGGCTCCACCGGGCTGGATGGGGAGTGTCAGTACTTAAATATCTTCCCAAGAGGTTCTCTATTGGGGTTCAGGTCCAGACTGTTTCCCTTCAGAAACATTTTCACAAAGTTTCATTTTTTAAAGCCACTTCTTTTGTGTATTGGTTATTTTCTTGTTTGAAAAAAAATGTGGGTCAAAGTCTGAGAATCTGAACACACTGCGGAAGGTGTTTGCTCAAGATTGCTACATACTTTTCTGAATGCATCTCCCCCTCTGCTCTGAAAAGTATTCCTGTCAGTCTTATAGTTGGCGTACGAGTTGTGACTTTAGCCAAATCAGAGAATTTGCTCTTCATAGTCTAAAAGTACTCTCTGAAAAACTTTTAGTGGGTGCCACAGGCCCGTGACGGTGGCGGGGGGTATTTTGGTTCTTCTATGAAAGTTGTGGCCAATGGCCTGTTAAGGATCTGTCAGACCAAGATTCCTGTCGCTAAGCAATCAAATTAGTTTGGTAAACAAATTAAAAATGCTTGTTGATGCTTCAAAATGTTATCTACTTTAGAATTATGTAAACTGTTGCACATTTAGACAGTTTCAATGCTACAGAAATGTTCTTGTATCTCTACTCAAATTTAGGCTTTGATGCAAGTTAAATGAGTAGTAAGGGCTTTTGAAGTGGCATAAATAGCTTTTTAATTGACCTCAGTTTGGAGAAATAAAGTTCAATTCTAATCAGATCGACAAGCTAACTGCTAGCTCTAAAGGGCCAAAGACCAAATTGCTCATCTGTCATCAGCTTCCATCGCAAAAATATCATAGCAGTTCATACAGTCCCTATTTCATAAATGTTTACACTGCAGCCAATTTTTAATTGCATGGTAATTCTCATGCTATGGTTATTTGCAAGTGTAAATAGCACCAACAGCTAACTGTAGCACTTCTGAAGACACATCTGGCAGGAATATCATAATATTTCTGTCAGAATAAGCTTGCACCGCAAAACTGACAGAAATCTAAATGTTTATAAAACACTGATTGCATAAACTGCGAAGACATTTTTGAGATTAGAGTTGCTGTAAGACAGGAGCAATCCACTTTGGTCTTGGCACCACTCAGACTAGTTAGCTCATCAATCCGGTCAGAATTAAAGTCTATTTCTCCAAACCAAGGTCATTCAAAGAGCTATTCACAACAGATGAGATGCTATCTGTTCATAACTGTTCTACAAAATGTCACTTTAAAATACCTGAACTATCCCTTTAACCTTAAGTGTCAGAACAAAGAGTCTGAATTCTTTTGGCAGAAATATAACCTTAATTTCAGTATTATTGTTAATATGTTAACAAAGCACTCCAAAAATTTGAGTTTGCTTTTGGGTGTCTATAATGAGTCTGAAACATGACAAACATTGAAAAACCTGACAACTTTCAGTTGGTGTTATATTGTACTATGGTTAAAAATGACCAAGATTATTTGTTAATGCAGAAAACATGTTTCATCGTTTCCATTAGAGAACAGTCATGTTTCTAACTTGAACTGCTGCAGAAATCCAACAAACCTGTAAGATTAGGAGCAATGATTTGCAGTCAGCAAGTTTGCTCACTAAGACTTACTTCACTAAGGGATGGTAGCTGCTGTTAAAGAGGAAACAGACAGAAGTACTAAATGAAAAAGAAACAAGGACAAGGATTTTCCTTTTTAAACTAAGGGGGAGAGGAGATTAATGAGGGTCATCTCTCTGTAGAGAGTACTTTGTCAGCATTGGATCAATTAGAATTAGAAAGTAGCTTGTTTAGTGTTCAGACTTTACATGCCGATTGTTGATGAGAAAAAGCAATGATCAGTTGACAGTGACAAAACCCTCAGAAAGTAATACCACATCTGCAGAGACAGCAGAACAAAAAAAAACAGTGAAGGCACACAGATAAAGACTGAGGAATGCATGACAAAAAAGTTTAAAGCTCAAATTCTTTTTGTTTGTTTGTCAGAGGCATTCCTCTTCTTCCCTTCTCCTTTTAGAGAGTTCGAAAAAAATCATTATAAGACGCAAACAATTTGTTACAAGGAAAGAATACTCTATTAAACAATATAAAATGCTCGTGCAGCAAAGGAAATAAAATCCCACATAAGTTCACTCTACTAGAGATTTGACAGACAATACTATGTTATTATGGGAATAGAGGCGGTTTTGAACTTTTCCTCTCCAAGTTTTTTGTTGAAATCACCGGTGAGTAATCCAAGTTTTGACACAGGAAAAACAGGAAGGAGAAAAAGAAAAATAGGTAGCCCTACAAGAATAGAACTATGACTCTAATGCTCAAAAATGCAGGCAGCCTACTGTTCTATTCTGAGCTTAGATCGTGCAAGTATTCAAACTTTCTGCAGCTTAAAAACAGAGGAATACAAGGGACTACAGCTCAATTTTGTAAATGTGTTTAGTTATTGGTTGCTAATCAAGTTTTTTATTTTAAAAAAGAAACATGTATAAATGACTAATTGTTGCATTTTACACTTTTAAAAGAAGAAAAGGAGAACAGTTTTTTGTAGGTAAAATGCTGTTTTTTCTATATGCCCTGCTTACATTTGTCAAATCTGAACGAAAATGCTCACAGTGCTCACATGTCTGAAGGAACTGTGTGTGAAAACAAACTGGCAGATGTGTCCAACCAACCTTCAACGGCCCTCTTGAAGAACACCTTGCAACTGCCGCAGGTTATCACCCCGTAGTGGCATCCTGACGCCTCGTCCGAGCACACCAAACAGACCTTATGAGCCTGCCCACTGGGTTTGGACTGGCCTGACACCACAGTGCTGCTGGTCTCTCCTGTCCTGGCTGACGAGCTGGAATATATACAAAAAGTAGGGTGGGGGGGGGGGGGGGAGAGGACACATTAGGAGAGTTTGATGTGCATAAAAATGTGGAAACAAACGCTCCGGAGAGCCCTGTTTATAGGTAAAAAGTATTTTGTACTGTTGCTAGGAAACATGGAAAATCTTCTACTACATCTGGCTAATATAGAAAAAAAAATCTGAATAAAAGTCGTATTTTTTATGTTTTTTGCACAGTGACGTATTTTTGTAAGGTAAAATTGGGACAGGAGCTTAACTGTCTCTTGCAGTTACAACAATCCAAATGTTCATTGTGACTTTAATAGGAGAAAGATGTTGATCTGAGAAAAAGTTATATAAAACGCCACTTATTTAACTTTGACGAGCTGACGGGTCGTCTCTTCACTTGTGTGAAAGCAAATAAGCCAAACAGAACTAAGCATGTCAGCTTTTTGGGCAGCAGCTAAACTCTAAATCTCAGACCATGTCTGCAATTGTGTTATAATCTGCATTAAGCCATCCCTAAACCTTTTTAAGATAACAGTGCACATGCATGCACGTGTCATTTTCTTTCTAGAAGTTAAATAAAAACCCACAGTGTAAAGCTTTATCATTCACAGGTACCAATTTGCAGCTTTGTTGTAGGGGAGGTGACAGCATGTGAACCAGGACTGCTCTGTAATTCACAAAAGGAATTGGACCATGTTTAACTGGCTTTAGTCATCTCTTCCTTTGTTTGTTTTGGAAGCATACTGGTTGGAATGTGCATTGGAATTATGAAAAATAATCATATTTGCTAAGCTTGATAATGGTTTTAAAATGAAGACTATATTTATCTTAGTTCGTTTGCTGAGGTTGCAGGTTCATTCAGCTCATATTCCGTTTTTTTTAACTCTTCAAGTTTCAAACTGCAGACATATGTTCACAAACATGCCACAAGAATAGACAGAGCGTGCAAAATACAGAAGAAAAGGAAATCATTTTGATCTGGCTGACTCGTTTATCAGGAGCTGACCCCAATCCTACTTTCAAACAGGTGCAACCTCACTCATGGTCACTGGAAAGACGACACCTGCTTATGAAAACCTGACTGGAACCAAGCAGAGCAGCAGTGGTGGATTTTGGAAGAAGTCCAGTTAAGATGTTTATCTTTATCCCAAAAGAGAGCCAGTCAAGATCACTCCCAGCGCATTAGTATGAGATTCTGAATGCAGTTCAGTTTTTGGCAGTTTCAAACAAAAAGTACAAGCACACTGTTTTGCAGATGACCTACATGGGGGGAGGGATGACGGAAATCAGGGAATTTGTTCCCAGACTATGAAAGACGGAGGAAGACTATTAATGACATGTGTAAAAATGTACATTTTTTGCGCACGCTAAAACATAAAACAGAAATCTTTTCCCTTTAAGTACATGTTTTTTTTAATTAGTTTTTTCAATCATATACAAAAATGCAAATGATTAAATTATACGAGTTCGTGAACCCAAGAAAAACCTAATATTCCAGAACAGACAGCATTACACACCCAACCCTCTGAATTTAATTTGTGTGACTCAGTACTTAAATGACTAAATGCTGCTCACCTTGAAACTTACTGAACCGCAACTAACTCTTCGTCATTTCTGAAATAAATATAACTGTATTCAATTTGAAGGACAATTATTTTCATACAAAACCACATACATAATGTGAATTCTGCTTCTTATTGGCCACAAGATTAAAGAACCTGGTTATTATTGTGAAACCCCACTTTATGCCTCTAAAACAGCTTTCTGGAGCATGGATTAGTGACCTTTAGGTTATGTGAGTTATGGAAAGAGGCCTCTGTGGACTGGACCCGTTTTATGGATGGCTGATTAGATTCAAAGCTGAACTCGAAGATCGGACTGGCAAATGAGCTCTTCTTTGTGGTGTTTTTTCCAGCTGTTTACAAGCAGCAGCAGTCATGGAACAATATTACTGATGTTATTCACAAAGGTTTCTGTGTTGTGACTAATCTGTGTGTGAGATACACTGCAACTTCACAATGCAAGCTTTTTATAAGCCTGCCGGTAATAATTAGCTGATTACACACAGTTATTACCTGCCATGACAAGGCGTGGCCCCATTCCTTCAACCCTTATAATGGTATGTACACACTATGGTTAGATCTGGAACAGTACCACACAGTGAATGCTTGTTGATGTGTTCTGATATGTTCTGCATCTAATTTTGGTTTATTGGTCTGGCAGTATTTATAGAAGGTATCCTCTCTTGACCTCTGCTACAAGGAGCACACTAAACTGTCATGTCTTCTTAGTTCCTTTTCTTTCATTATCGACAACCTGAAGCAGCTTTGGTCAGATTAAACTGAAGATGTTGTGAGCACCAATGATTAGGAGGTGTTTGATCTGTGAGGGCTCCCTCTGGATGGATCAAACGCTGCCTGTGAAGTGGGGATTTGCCAGCAATCAAACAGGACAAGTGTAGAAAATTGCATTGCATTTGCTGTTTGTGTAGAATATTTTGCCCTAGTTTTGGTTGTCATGTTTTACTGCAACATTTGGTATTTTGAAGTGCATTAAAAGGCTAAAAATAATGCAAGTTGCATATTTCCAATGTGTCCTGCCCTGACGTGACTCGAATGTTGATACAAAAAAATGACCACATGACTGTGTTTGAATTAAGTATTAAACGCACGTTCCGTTACGTCGCTGAGACATTCTGTTTGGCTCTTACCCATCTAGCATATTTAAGCTGTTCCATTTCCTTCCACACTGGATTCAGTATTTGTATCACCAACGCAAATATCACAAATATCTGAAAAGAACATGCTTCCTATTATCTCCTACCATTGTACTTCTACCAACAAACACGTCTTTCTGTGCATTAGCATCTGCTCACAAAATGTAAAATAAAAAACCAACAGTGCCTCATTTGGACATTTTATTCCTTTGTCAATAAGTTTGATTTGAAGCTAGAACATAAACACAGTGTCTAAATGTGTTTTCTCAGTACCATATTACATAATGATGAGCAGGAAAAGACCGAGGAGCACTTAATGACAGTCTACAACAAATACACTTTCTCCAGTAACTATGGAGAGAGCCATCTGAACTGGTCTGACCTGCACGGTCACTGGGAAATCATTTACTGTAACAATTACCACATGGGAACAGACACAAGCCAAGTTTTTTTTCAATATGACCAATGCTTTAATTAACATGTGGGAGTGGAACGTATGAGGAGGCCTTCGGAGAGTAAAATTATTTCGGTCAGAATATGTAGAAATTTTTCACACGGGATTGACAAACATAAAATAATTTTTTTAAAATTATCGCTTTAAATAACAGCTACTGTTTACATTGTCCAAGTGAATATGTTGTGTAAATCACAACATCACTCTAATATTTAAAAACATTTGTATTTTTTATACAATACCATAAAATATGTATTTATCAGTGACACAGTCAAGACAATAAAAATCTTAAAGTAAAGTTGCAAAACAAAAAATTGTATTGGTGAGCCATAAGTTTTCAGTGAGACGCATCAGTGCTGCTCGTGAACAAAATTAGTCTGAAGCCCTGCTTGAAAGATTTTTTTTTATTTATTTGCATCATAACTTGCCATTTCTTCCAATGCAATATCAAACATTATATCAAGTATTGCTAATAAGTTTGAATAAGTCAAATACAGTGATAACCCTGCTAGACAAAAACAAATTAGGAGTGAAACAAATCTGACAGAAGCAGGGCGTTCACATTCTTTAGTCACAGGCCTGTTTTCTCATGATAGGCTAAGGCTAAAATATTTGTGCTCTCCTTGAATTCAAATTAGCAAATTTCAGCACACGGTGTTTATAGCATGTGTCTGTATTTCCCAGCCAGTTGTGCGTTGTCTCAAAATGACTTTTTGTTTACATTTGTTTTAAACTTCTCCTTAAACAGTTCATTTGGATAAATCAAGTCTCCAAAGGGACATGAAAATGTCAAAATTTACCTATTTAAAATAGCTTATTAATATAGGTTCAGTAGACTGTGCAAGCATACTTTATATATCATAAGTTCATAAACTTTACTCTGGATTTTCTGTCCTGCCTTCATCGGTTTTTCTCAACAAATCTCAAACTTTTTCTCTTTTTTTCCCCCCATAAAGCTCTTCCCCTTTTAGTCCTTCCTCTCATCCTGCCTTTTCTGCTAAGGTTATATAATATCTGTATTACTGCTGCAGCAGACGCCTCCCGTCCCCACCCCCGCTCAGCCTCTTGGACCAATCTACTGTCGCTGCTGGCAGGGAGTACAGAGGAGGTCAGGCGAGTCATGAGATTATCCGACTCACCTACCCGCAGATAAGAGTGTGTATGACACTAATAGGAAGTGTGCGTGTGAGCGCGCGTGTATGCATGTCTGTGTTTTCTGCTTTGGATTTACCAAGTGAAGACTTTGGATGCTGAAGAGAAGCACAGAAACAAAACTGACATCACAAATCGTATTGCAATTGTGTAACGGCTCCCTCTTTCTCTTTTCTTCTTCCTCAGCGCACCATTCAGCCACCCACCCACCCATCCCTCATTTGGAGTGTCTGCCTCTCCCACGCACTGCTGTCACTTGAAAACTTGAATAGTTTTTAGTCATTTGCAAAACCAACAATAATGAAATTGGTGTTTCAGGAAAAACTTTGTCAAATTAATCAATTATAAACTAAAAACCACCAGTTAGTTTTTATATTGCCTCTGAAAAGATTTTTTTATAGTCATTTACCAATTCAGAGATTGACAGAAGAAAAAAGTTAAAGATGTTAATTAGGTTAGTCATCCAAACTGTTCTGACACATGCAGCAAACTGTCCATGGCATCTTTGTAAAGCTGCATGAAAAGCGAAGGTCAAAGTGAGTGAGTCATCACAGAAGGAAAAACAAGTAATTCAAGGAAGCACATGGACTTCCTCTCTCTCACACCGACACAGTTGTGCCATCCCACTACTCTTTTTTTTCTCTCTCTGCTTCTGTGCTCTAAAGTACACCAGCACAGATACTTGTAAAGAATCATTGACAAAGCAGCAACAATGGCAACTCATTAGCACAAATTTCCACTGTGGCTGACAGTGAACCAGTGAAGTTTTCAGTTTGCTCCGTCGCTTTCTTCTCATCAGGCCCAAACACGATTTTCCTCTCCACTACAGGAACACGGCTCAGCGGCGAACTAAAAATATGCTACAGCTGAATGCACGGCAACCTGATATAGTGCCAACATGTAACAAATACAAGACCACCCATTATATTAAAGCTAAAACTGTGCAGCAGATCAGAAAGTGGTGATTTTCAGCAAGACTGCCTTTCAAATTTACATTTAGATCAGCTCTTAGGAGGATCAGACTGCTCCACGGTTTCATTATGTGCCTCCTTCTGGAAGAAGACGAGAAGAAAAGAAAACGAAACTTTACATGGGTGAGTGAAATGGAATCAAACTCAGAGCTGCAGCATAATTCAGTAAACTGTTACTGCGAGCCGCATAGGAGGCATAAGAGTGTGTTTGTTTTTCTATAGTATTAGCAAACTATCTCATGACCAACTGGACAGATTTGAATAAAACTATCAGAAAGTAATAATGAGATGCACATCTACAATGAAAATCTTCTGGAGTCGGGCCCATTCAAGATGGCTGTCACAGCTAAGCAAATTTAGTAGTAAACAATAGCTCCAACTCAGCCAATTTTACAGACACTGAGCTAAAGTTTAGTGCTGTATTAGCTGAGCATCATCCCAAACACAAACTCAGAGTCAGAGTGCTCCACATTGCATATTAGTTTAATTAAAACCTTGGCATTAACTTTTAGAATCAACCTTATCTGTTTGTTAGCAAAATAACTCGTTGACCACTGGTCACAATTTAATCAAACATTCAGAATAATTCGGTAATCATTTTATGTACATCTACAACTAATTAACTTTTGGAGTCAAGCCTATTCAAGATGACCGCTGCAGCTAATCCAAATTAGCCAACACAAAAATGACTACAACTCAGTGAACTTTAATGAATGAATGAAGGAATGAATGAGTTCGAGCTACTAATTCTAGACTTGCAGCGTCACTGAGGCTAATCCAGCAGGAAGAGACTCGTCTTAAAGACGTGTGGAAGCAGACGAGATTAACCCAGAAAAAAAAAAACAGATCAGTCAGGAGACACGACAAACTGCAAAGTGTGCAAACAAGAGAGATAATCAGCATTTTTTTTCTGTAACTTAATGTACAAACAACACAATGAATAAAAGAGAGCACAGTTAAAAGTAGCTCAACAGAACTTCTACTGATCCGCTCTGAGAATGGTCTCGTTCAAACTAGATGAGGTCACATGTTAAATCCCCGGAGCGAAGTTATGCCGTGTTGGAATGTGGAGCCACACAGGAAACTGGGCCACATGGTGCAGACCAGAAGGAGCAGAAAAGGGGAACCGTTTATGTCTTGATCAACTAAGCATAAACTTTAGAAACTATAAATGATAAACTCTGTCAAACAGATTATAGTAAAGGCATATTTTATGACTTTTAGAGCATAAACAGTGTAATGTAAACCTGACAGGTTGCTTCGAAACATGTCTGTTTCATGCATTCAAAGCCATGTTTAAACCGTAATTCTGACTCCCTTAACATAAAAGGCAACTAGAATTAAACCTTTGAAATAGTCCAACTTCATTTTGTTTCCGTCTTTAAAATTTATTGTCCGTTTTTTGTAAATTTAAAGTTAAGTGTTGTTATACATGTTTTCTGTACTGAATGAGCTTCTCGTGTGAGAACAGCAAAACAGGAAGACGACCAACTTCTCAAATCTGAATACTTGCTTTCATTTGTCCTCTTTTTCAGCCATCATTTGTCTTCTACATAAATGTCTTTACTGAACATTACTAAAAATAAAATAAATAACTGCAATTACTCTTGTAGGAGCAGTTATTTTCATTTCCAACAATGATTGGGAAAAGAAATATGCTTTGACAATTTAGAGAAAATTAAAGAACTAGCTTAAATCAAATTGAATGTTTAACAATTTAAGTTTTTTTTTTTTTCCTGTCAGCTTTAAAGACATACCACGTAAACAAACACTCAGAAATGTTTGTATCTCACCTCAAACATTATCAGCGAAATAAAACAAGAACAATAAAAGAATGACTAACATTTCTGCGTGTTGTTCACCTTATCTCAAAACAAGGAAATGTGTGTGTGTGTGCGCGCGTGTGTTTGTGTGCATTTGTATGCGTGTGCAGTGCAGGGAACCTTCAATTGCTCCCTGCAGATTCGATTTGGTGCTGGCACATTGTGCGTCTTAAATCAGATAGATGGCTAGGGCCCTGAGGGTGCACAGCGCCCATTTCCCTTGCTCCTCTTATGTAATTAGCTTTCATTTAGCAGTTTAATGCTTTAGCCCCCACAATTTACGCAGAAGAAAAGTCCTCGCTCCCCTTTTCACCCACTTTTTATCGTTCTCCCTCACAGTGGCAACATGACAGAAAAGACCACTTTCCTCTCACCAATTCATGATTAATTATTTGAAATGGCACTATTACCAGCAGTACTTTCATCAGCAAAGGACTGCCGTCATAATTACAGCATTCATAAGGGCAAAATGTGGACGCTATTGTCACTTTTCTTCCTGTTGCTGTGAACAGGTAGAATTTACATGCAGCAATAAACGTCAATTATATAACAGAGAGCTCAGTGCATCAACATAAATACTTATCATGGCCATAAACATGTAAACCATCCTACTGTTGATGGGAATGATTAGGACGTTCAGACTCTCTATGAGAAAGGTTAAACTATACAATAGATGAAATAAAAAGTTGTGGGGTTTTGCCAGCGTGACTAGCACCAACAACAGGAAGACGTGCTACATGTCACTGCTGCTGCTGCTATAACCTTGATTTTTGTCTAAAGATTTATACAATAGTGTTCACAGGCACAGATATGAAAATAAGTAGCTTGGAGTTGTTTCAGGGCGGCAGCAATCTACTTTGGTTTTGCCTGCATTTGGACTTAGCTGGGCCCAGAATTAGTGATCTCCAGAATTAGTTATCTCCAGCCTGGGTCTTTTTATTATTATTTTTTATATATATATGATGTTCTCTAATCTGTGTATTTCATGACTTTGTATTTTTGTGTTTTCATGCTGTAAAGCACTTTGAACCGCCTTGTTGCTGGAAAGTGCTATATAATAAATTTGACTTGACTAGCCATTAGCTCATCGGTCCTGCTGACATAAACGTCATTTCTCCCTTAAGAGCTATCTACAACAGGTAAAAAAATTATTTACTTATAATTATTATCCAGAAACCCACTTCAAAATGGCCGAACAATTCCTTCAAAGTCTAAAACAGAATTCAAAGCAGAAACTGACTGAGTCTTGAATATCTCCAAACCATTAAAAATACCACAAATCCCTGTAACCTGGCATGTCTGCACACCGGCACCAGAGTCAAGCCTTCAGCATATGAGAAATAGTTTTAACGTAAAATTACTGAAGGAAAAGATAAATTTACAAGCTGTTTGACAACCCAGCAGATGTCAGCGACTCCTGTCTTTGAAA
Organism: Kryptolebias brasiliensis; assembly: GCA_028566095.1. Lineage (NCBI taxonomy): Eukaryota > Metazoa > Chordata > Actinopteri > Cyprinodontiformes > Rivulidae > Kryptolebias > Kryptolebias brasiliensis. Next base: position 8,266,636 of record JAOXNZ010000030.1, read on the forward strand.
TGGTAATTATATTACAGCCTGCTATCATCCAATAAGTAGAACAAACCATCTTTCCTCTCGATTGCATCTCTGTTAAAATTATATAGAGCAATGCTGCTACATCTGCTCAGTTACACTTTCATTGGGTTCAGTGTGTGGACAGCCTGCAGCCTTTAGATGATTATCTTTATGATCATTTTTATTAAAACACAATCCACTCTGTGGTGCTGCAAACAGGCCAAGAGATTACAGAAAAAAAAATATGGACGCATGCAGACAGGGCAGGCAGACGGGGCATGTAGGCAAGAATTCAGAGCAAGCGTCTGCAGCTGCAGAAGCAATATCAGCAGAAAGCAGCGGTGAAGGCTTTGGCTTAGTAATGGAGGGTTGCATTTACATACGCCCACTGCCCCTGTCTGCAAAAAGATTAATGATGTTGAAGATGCAAAGTGAATTCTGCTGACATACAGCGAAAAGGACTCATGTGAGAGCAGGAGTCAAACAGTGTGGGTGCAGAGTGCTGAATATGGACAGAAATCAGTTCTGATTTGGAAAATGTTCCCATTTTAAAAAGTGATGTGGGATTTCCCCCCAAAGAAGCATGAGCTACTTCTCAGATTTGTTTGTTTCTTAAAGTCTAATAGATGGCAGACAATAGCCAGCACCTCCCAGTGCTGCCGTGAAAGAATCATCCTGCCAGACTAGTTCCACTTCATAGAGAAATGTCAAAACTCATGATGCCAGTGAGGTTAGTTCAGGTAAAACAGCTCTGTAGAGTGGGAAAAAAAATAAATGCAATCATAATTAAAAAACACAATATTGATGCAAAGGTTTCATTAATTAGGATTTATCAACATCTCCGTTTTAGTGGAGACTGGAAACAGCTACATCAGTGTGGCTCAGCTGTATCATTTATGAAAGGAACAGAGAATTTATTAAAATATTACTTTTTTATTTAGCAGACAGTTCTGCTTGTGCAGTCATTTTGAACACTTCACTTCTGAGTCATAAAAGTATAAAATGAAAAAGCAATTCACAAACTCTCGTGAAGGTCTGCTTCATTCATCAGCAGTATATTCACATACAGTACAAACACGTTTCAATTCTTAGCTTGTTGAGCAACTGTATGTATTTCAGTCTAGCAAAAGTAAATTTTAATATGTGCAAAACTAAAATAAAAATACCAAAGAATTTTTTGGCACCTGATACTAAAGAAATTAATTTCCTACAAAGTTTTTGACCAAAGTTTATGGCCGCCATTGGTTTTATCCAGGAGCAGGGACTTCTGAAAAAAAAAAAAAAAAACAGTCGAGAAGGTCGCCGTACACAGGAGCGTAAAGCATCGTTCGGTGGCCAGCCCCTGTCAGTGTGGAGGTCATAACTGAAAATAATGGAGACATAATTTGTTACACCTGTCATATGCCACCTGTGTGTTTTGCCCTTTAGATTGGAGTTTTGTAAAATGAAAAAAAAAAAGGGGACTGAGTGAGTTGATAATGTCACTGCTCCCATTACAGCAGGTTTTTAGCAGTAGTCTGGGTCATCACATCACTTTTAACAACATTTCTGAGGAAAGTACACTTCATGTATGAGAAACAGCTTCTGAACTGGATAAGAATGATGAAGAGCAAAAAAAAAATATATATATATATGGTTTAAAAACGTGGAGAATTTAAACATGCTGAGATTTCAATATACATTTCAATTTGTCACCTAATAACAGTATGTTCTTTTAAAGGTAATACCAACAATGAATGCAGATTTTTTTAAATAAATGATTTCACAATTAATCTGACTTTTTATTTTACAACAGCAATATGGCAAATAAACTATGATGTTGCAGCTTACATAATCCAGCAAACAATTATATTTCAGTCTGTGTTAAGCTCAGTTAAATATTTATCAGTAATTTGACATTTGAAGTAATGTTTCTTCAGCTGGCAGAGTCTCTGACGAAGATCAAGCAAAGCCTATTTAAAGATGTCTTAGCCCAAATTACTGCTTACAGTTTAACACAAGGTTACTGAAAGAATGTGTGTGTGGGGGGGGGCGGGATTGTTCTGTTTTCTAATCTTGGTAGCCGAATCATTTCTTTATGCAAATACAAATTATGCAGTACTTCTGTTGCCCATCTTCCTGTATTACACACATACACAAAGACGTCCGTTCACCAGGTAAAGTACACAAAACCACTTTTTGTGGAGCTGAAATCAGCAATGTCCTAAATAAAAAGTAAGGTGTGATTCATGATGGAAGAGTAAAAATAAGTTGGGGGGGAAATTAGAGACTGAAAAGCAGATAATTTAAAAAAAAGTAAGCGAGGGAAAAATGTACTCAAGGTTATGCAGAAAATTTCTAAGATTTCACAACTCCAGTTCCATAAACTGGTCTGACGATCTGAAGACACTGAAGGAGGGAGAGTGAGTTATGAGAGACTGTGACAGCATAATGATGTCATGAAGTCAATCCAGTAAAACTCAATGCAACAAACCTGAAAAACATGCCAGATTGGGTTGATTCTGACAAGAGACTGGATTTCATTTTATCTTTTACAGCCCTGATCTGAAAATGTTAGCTTTCACTGAAGAGAACTGACTAAAATTAAAGGCCAAGCTTTATTTAAAGGAATGCATATCACCCCCCACCTTTCATGCCAGAGTTTCCTATTAGGATTTTCTAATGTTGAGAAACGACAGAGGTGTAGCTGTTTTGGTCAAGCCTTGAAAATAACTTCATGCGCATCTCTGCAATATTGCGAGATGTCATGCTCACAGTATGTGTTGTGAATGACTCTCAGCTGCAACCGCATCAGATTTTAGCTTGATATTTGTAAAATTGACTGAATTAGAGCACTTTTTGTGTTTTCTAAGGTCAGTTGGCTGTAGTGGCCCTTTTGAATTGGGTTGGCTTCAAAAGTTAATCAGTTGTAGACATACATCCAATAATTACGTTCTGACAGTTTCGTTAAAATTTGTTCAGTGGTTCACGAGATGATTTACTAACAGACAGACATGAATACACCCAGAAACAAGCAAAACCATTATTGTCCACCTTGGCCTTTAAGTAGGAGGAGGGAAAAAAAAAAGCAGTAAAGGATTAAAAAAAACTTCATATGAACTATAGATAAGTGACTTCAACACATTTGTCAATTTATGGTGATAAAGATACACAACAGATAAACTCACAGCATGGAAGAAAGGAAATTACCTCCGACTCTGTCAACAGTGTGGAGAACAGTGTATGTTTGCTGGCAAAGAGTAAAACATAATTGGTCTTATATAAAATTGACAGTGATTCAAGCTGATGTTTTTAAGAGAGAAAGAGGCTAACAAATGTTCTTATTTGTATGGCAATATAGACAACTGATAAACTCAATATTAGCTACAGATGTGAAGTGCATCTACTCACATTTTCTCCTTATTTCCCAACAACAGGGGAAAAAAACCTCCAGCATCAGCAGCATTGATTTAATGGAAGTAAACAAAACCATTAGTGGTGAAAGTAGCACTTTTCACCACAGGTCAACATTAATGGAGCGACCACAATAAAGCACAGATTCTCCAAACAAATGCATCAGAGGTAAGCTCCAGAGAGGATGTGTGTATTAATATGCCTCGCGTACACATAACATTTAAAGACATGAACATTTACTTCTCCGTCTGTGTCCTCAGGTCGATCCTGCAAACTGAAAGCACCACCGCTGCATTTCAGTCAACACATGTCAGCAGCCAAGCAGAAGCACACTTTCTGCTCCTGGACTGCAATCTATTTAAACTGAGACCCAACAGGAACAGGTTATGGTTAATCATATTTTTTTTTTTTTTTAATTGCATTTCATGTTTTGCTTTACGTTCTGATCTAACACAACCTGAGAGTGCTGGTGGATGGTGTGCTTAACAGCATTTGCAGTGGTAATGAGAATGATTACTGCACACACACTCAAAAATAGATCCCAAAGCTACTAATGTAAACCTCAACTGAACGTCGGTATCTAAAAACAGTGTTGCCTACTAATTTTGGGAACACTGAAAGAGTGAAACAATCTTCCTGCATTGAAGCAAGGACAGCAGTAAAACAAATCCCTCAAACACTAAATGACAACGTTCCATATTTTCTTTTTTGTTCCTGTGAAAAACACCATTGTATCCTGAAAAATTACTCTGAAGTATTTACAGCTTTACCATGTAAGTGATTCCTGATTATCTTCACTGCTCATCTTCTTTGAGTTCCTATAAGAGAGGCACTGATTAAACGTACTTCAGAACAAACATATGAGTCACATTTTTGTACGTTACCTTAAAATGAGAATATTTAAATTATCGGCCATAATTTGTGGCCTCACAATACAGCAACACTACATAATACTTTTATAGAAACAAAAAACCATATCTATAATCTGTTCAGCTAAAAAACTAAAATAATTAACATAAAACCTTTAAAAACTTACTTTTCAAACTTAGCCAGTTACAGATATTAAAGTTAGCTTTTCTTATTATTTGGCAGGCTCATCAACCAAAATAACTTTATATCATTTTCACTCTTTTTAATCTGTAATAACTCCCACAAATAGTATCTTGACCTTAAAATAAAACAGACTGAATCTACTTGGCGTGAACTCTGAATCCTGCCTCATACATTTTCTGAATAATTTTCCATTTTGTTTAGTTTGTACTTTAAATCACAGCAAAGAACTAATAAAAATGTGCTTTGTCAACAGCAACAACTGTATTGCAGTACACATCCCTGACTGATCCTTTCTCAAACCCAATGTAGTTAATAATAAAACTTTAACTATTTATTTAAAACAACAAAATCCAACAATGGATTACCCAGACTCTGGTGTAAACAGTATGAAAAGCATAAAAATAAATAAAAAGACCTTTCTCAAGGCAAAGACCAGTTTGTCCTTTCTGGGCTACTGTATTAGCAAAGCTGTGCAAAAAAAATAAGAAAATGTGACAGCTTGTATATTAATTGCTCATTCTATTTTGTTCAGACATTTAAACACACACACACACACACACAGGAACCTTAAACAGCAGGATGTGGATGAAGTAGTTTAGAAAAAACGTCAAAATTTAGAAAAATCTGTTTGGAAGATAACTAGACTAATGTACTCTGACAAACACCATCTACCATTTTGGTGCAAGAGGGAGGTGGATGGACAGGAAAGAGGGATGAATCAGTGGTGAGATGCGACAAATGCAGAGAAGAGATGGGGAAGAGCACAGCGGAGAGCAGACTGATAAAAACAGGGAGAATGTCAGCCATAATTAACGGCTGAAAGGCTGATGTACCATGTAGTGAGGAGCAAAATGTGGTGGTGGCGAGGGAACGGCAGACATTAAAACAAACCCTCACACCATCGCAGCAGGAGTTAAGCTCACTTAATGTGTAAAAGCAGAGCTGAGCACACAGCAGCTGCAGGAAGAACATTCATCATGCAAGACTAAAAATAGGAAAACTTTTGAAATAAAAAAAAGTTTTATTTTCTTAACACAGTAAAGAACTGATGGTCAAGTTTCAGGCTTTAGAATGTCTTCTTGTAGTTTTATACTTTACATTATTCCTGCTCTGGGTAGTTACACTTAGATGAATGACTGCTAGTAATGATACAGTAAGTCAACGATTGCATAGTAATTTAAAAGGCAGCTATTGTTGTCATCATAGCCATTATTATTGTTATTATTATTGTTGTTATTAATCTTATTTTTTTATGTACAACTACCTTGACTTATTCTAACATTTAAAACACCTGAACTAAAAGTATAAAAAAAATTACAAAGTTAAATTTATAGTTCTCTAATCCTGAAAATGAACCCTATGATTAAAGACCCACAAATTCACACTCTGCATATTTTATACCTTATTTAAATATAAATGTACACAAATAAAGTAACTTTGTTTAAGTTCCTATCTGAGCAGTAACATTGGACCCGTTTGGAAGCCGTGCTGTAAATAAATCCATTTGTTCAACTACTTCAGCTTTTTAGTTGCTGGATCTTCTAAATATCAATAAAACAAACTCCAAACTGCTAGGTGAGCTATGGGCCAAATAACTAAATATAATAAGCACTTCTCTTTTCTGACCTTGCTGAAAAAGATCTTAAGTTTAAGTGAAGCTAGTAGGAGAAATTTGTAAGGACTGCCTAAACACTGACTAATGTTAAAACATTGTTTAATTGAGGAATTCCTAGAGATTTTTTTTATTATCAAACATAAAATATTACTTCATTTTCAGAGCTGATAATTCAATAAATTAAAAAAAAAAAACTGAAAGGTGTCTCAGGATGCTCACTTTAAGCAGCTCTGATGATGTTTGCCACTTTAGATACTTCTGAGCATGCATGGGTGCTTATTTGAGTCATTTTATTCAGTTAGTAACCAACCTTCAAAGCAAAGGAAAAAAAAGGAAAAAAGAGTTTAAGCCATGAACTCATATTCCCTCAGATCTTGCTATTGAACAGCGATTTGTCTTCCGTCACTGCTTCCTTCTTGGAACACCAATACTCTTGCTCGTGTCTTTTGTCTCAACTGCCATTATTGCTATGAGAACAAATAGGTGAGATATTTGTGGCAAACAGGAAGCTTTCAGGAATTCTAGCCAGAGCAACTCTGCTCTGCAGCTTCAGAACAATAGCAAAGTAAAAGCAGGCTGCAAAATAGCATGAAAGCACAGCACAGAAGCTTTCTGATCTAAAGGAACAAAAGGTTTGATAAAAAATGCCTATGGTGACTGAGAGAGTTCACAATAGCTTCAAACTCAAGTGATTAAGGTAGAAAGCAGAAAGGAAGTTAATACAAGTATGCTGGCGCGATTAGGGAAGATTTTGGAAAGGCAGAAAAGTCTGCAAAAAAAAAAAAAATTGCCTCAGCTGGACTGGGGCCCATTAACAGTAGAGCTGTCCCTCCTCCTCCTCTGCCTCCTCATCCTCAACACAGCCAGCAGACTGACAATCAAAAGGAGGAAGAAGGTAGAATTGCATGTGCGGGATACAAGCCAAAAACAAACAAAAAAAGATATTTATTAAAGACTTTAAAGCGCCTCTCTTGTGCTGCCAAACAAATGACAAAATGAATAATGCAGAAATGAATTTGGTGACATGTGGCTCTAAGCCCTGAGATGATTGATTTAAAACCAACCAGTCTTGTTACATCTCTTAAGAGCTTATTCTTGTTTTTATAGTAACTAAACAAACAAGGTTATTGCCAAAGGTGGCGGTTCTATTTGCAGCCTTGAAGGCAATTGTGGACTGAATCAGCACGTCTGAAATAAATAACCGAACTGATGACAGAGTTTATTTTCCTCTTTTAGCAGAATGTTTAAAATTTATGCAATTTCCTATCATGGTCAAACGGCTTGGACAAACTTTAATTCAGAAGATGTGAAACTAGTTTGTCTCCATCAAGAGTTATAAAATGATGTATCCTGATAAGATCTTTGTTTATAATAACTTATAAGTCATACCACCACCTGGAATTGTTGCTTCAGTATTCATTTTGTAAGTGAGAAACATGCCCTGACACCATTTCATCTGCCAAAGAAAGGCCTCAGGCAGCACACCAATAATAATATACTGTTGTTCAAACCGTGGTAAAAAGAAAATTAAAAACCACGTGACACATGTAATCATTTTGGTACCGGCATTCTTTGTTATGAATTTCTAAGTATATGATCAAATTATGTATTTAAATATAATTTAAATACATGTATATGGTACGTATATATCTATATCTAGATATAGATATATATGAAAGTAGTTCACAAGTGTGGTGAGTTTTAGGTCTGTATTTATAGGAAAGCCTGGATTTAAAAAAAACAAAAACACAGAATATTTGTGAATACTTAATTGTACACATAAATAACTAAACTTAATAAATTAAAGGCTGAGGATTCCATGAAGGAATGCATATGGCCTGCTACCTTTCAGATTAAGATTATTTTAAGTAAAGAAATGGAGTTGTAGCTGTTTTGGTCAAACCTTGAAAATAACGTAAAATAACAAGTTTATGTTCTAAGCATATGTTGAGGATGACTCCTATTCTACCACATCAAATTGTAGCGCAATGTGACTTTGTTATAGCTATTTTAGTGTTGTTTTGGTTATTTGTTGGGGTTTTTTAAGATGAGTTGTCTGTGGCAGCAATCTTAAATCGAGATGACTAACAGTTAACCAATTGTAAATGTACATTCAGTGATTACTTTCTGCAAGATTTATTAAAATTCATCAAGTGGTTCATGAGATATTTTGGCAACAGACAGACACAAACACACAAAAACACAGGCACAGGCAAGAGAAAGGTGATAAAAAGTTCAAACAGATTTCCTGTCTTGGTAACAGGGACAGACTACAGCTCAGTCTTATTCACATAACCTTGTTGTTGTTTGTCAAGTTACTGCTTAACGGCAGGGATGAACAATTACAACTGATCACAAAAACTGGACAAGAAAACTTCCTGTTTTTTTTTGGGGGGGGGGGTTTCTTGCACATAATGAGTCTTATTAGGAAAACAACTGTCAGACTAGATGACAAACTGCATCTCGTCATAAAGAAAGCCCTTTACGTGTCAGCAGCTACAGGCTGTCTGTGTAACTGGTACCAGTCTGCTTGCTGGGCGCCCCCAGAAGAGCTGGGCTGCAGTCCAAGCAGGATATGTCTCTCAAACACAGAAACCGAGCAGCAGATTTGCGAGCTGGTGTACTGGTGCGGTGTGATGGAATAGCTTGAATCACAGGGACTGAAACTGAGGCTGCTTTTCTGAATTTAGAGCTGATGACTGATCTACAGAGATGAGTGATGCCCTCAGTGATGCATGGCTTTTCCTGTTGCAGCAGCCTAGCACCACTTCAAAGCAGCTAGGAGGATTTTTACTTTATTACAAATCATTCACACAGAAGCTTGTTCTTTGTAGTTGTCACAGCACATGTCATATTAATTACCAGACAACACTTATGTCAGAAAATGCAGGTTAATATATAAAGAAATGCACTGCATTTGTTCCCCAGTTCAGTCAATATTTCACTCCAGAATCTCATTTTTAATGCATTCTACTTAATTATAGTACTTCATCTTACACAGGTCAGTTGTCTTCTCTTTATCACATCAAATTAGCACATGAAAACTAGGAGGAAAGGGGGTGTTGATAACCCATACCTTACAGTTGAAGTTAATGTCAAAGAGTTGATTTATTGCTGGCAAAAACAGAACCTGCTCAGCATGTTTAAAATAAAGCATGGGCAGTAGATAAAATGATGTCTGGTGCACTGAGAAACCTCTCTTTTCAAGGCTATTTTGACATTTAGAGAGGTTTATTGAAGATGATGAACCAAGCAAGGGCAAGGATATTGGTCTTTTTTTTCCTAATGGTAGCTGTAAGCCATAGAAGATTTATACTGCAGAATGTCATGTGGGCCAAGCAGACACTTGGAGAGAATGAAGAGAATGAACACAATGAAGCCAGTGACGTAGAAAGACAATTAAACATACAGAGAAGGCCTTTAAACAGGAAGAGGGCTGAAGGATCAAAGAAAGAAAAAGAAGAACTCTGTGTGGGTTTTAAAAAGCCAAACTTTTAGTGATCTTAATTTGTAACTTACAACTTAAAGTAGATTTAAAACCTATTTTTATATCTATCTATCTATCTGCATCTATGTACTCAGCAGTCATCATCTGATAGCTCTTTCCCCACAGGATTATTGGCAAAAAACACACTTCAACAGAAATATGACTTAAAATTTAACATTTCTAACAGCCATTTGAAAAGACAAATGTAAGCATGCCAACATGGTCACTATAACCATCTATGGTTGTATTGACAATCTAAATAACACTGGTTAGAATACAAATATTTGGCAATTAAAGCAAATATAATAACAATTATTTTTACACTAAAATTAAAGCCAGACATTCAAAACAAAAGATTTTACTCGAAATCCAAAAAGTCCATTGTTTAGAGCACTGTCCGTGTAAATTAGGCGACGCACGCCATGACAACATAAGATCAGCAGTAAATGTAATATTGACAAAAAAAAAAAACAGAAAATATATTTTTTGATAATTATAAAACAGCAACGTTTTGTTTTTCAAACTAACCTGCCAGTAAGCTAAGTTCGTCTATATTTGTTATCACATCTAATTGTGGCCAATCAGCACTCATAAGACCAATACAAAGCGTACGGAAAATTAGCACATCACTCTGCCATTAGTTTGTTGGTTAAACAAAATCTTTGTTGTACTATTTTTTTTAACCATAAAGCATAACTAAATTCTTAATTTTTCTCCATATTTAGCAACAGTGACAAACCAATCATTTTTTTCCCCCCTCTCCATCACGGCTCTCACCTAAACTGCCCGGGAAGTTTATATAACCTCTATTGTGCTGCAGCACTGTAAACCATTGACTCAATACAGTATTATTAAGGGAGAGCTCACATGTTATGAAGCTTTTATTTAAACACCTTTTCTTCTGCTGCCTTATCAACTGCACCGTTTTCTAAATGATGTGACAGCCAGTGCACTGTCAGGACAGGCATCACAAAAAATGGCTCCCCATCAAGATGCACATCAACAATTGGCTGTTGACAATGGAACTGTCAATTCTGCAAACACAAAAGTCCCAAAAGAAATAGGGGTGAAACAATTTAAAAAATAACCCCCCCCCCCAAAAAAAAAGAAAAAAGGTCTTTATAAGGCATTACATGCAAAATATCAGATAGCTTAACACATCAATAAAATGTAATAAGATTTGCAGCTTTTTTTAAGACAAAAACAAACAAACAATGAAGTTCTCTTTAAGAGACTCTTTTGGGTAGGTTTTATTGATCTTAAATAAGGCAAAACATTCCTCATCCAGTTATTCAAAAACTGATTTATAAATAAATTACCTACAAACTACTAATTTAATCAAATACAATTTTAGCACAAACCTTCGAATTCTGTCACATGTACCTTAAATATAAAATACTGGAATTACTGGAATAAATAATAATAAAAAACATCACTGACATGCTTTCCTTAAACCACAGAGCTCTTTTATTATTGCTTTAGGGCTGCTTTAGGACTAACCACCACATAAATACATTTTTTATTATAAGCCAAAGCATCTTTGAAAACAAGTGACCTGACCTGGCCTCAGCATTACTGCTTGCAGTGCTGAAAATAGACGACACTTGAAAATAGACTATAGACACATAGGAGAGTCCATTTTACAGGATGACAGAATGGTGGTATGGATGTTGGTCAGTATTACCTGACAAATAAATGCATCTTAGTAGCAAGAAGGAACAGAAGTAACTGTAAAGTTGTTCAGTGGAAATACTGAAAACTGCAATTATTATGAGTGCCACATCATTTTATTAAACTCACCCAGAATCTGAGCTCTACTGTCATTTTGGGATCAAATGGAGTTATATTTATCAGGTCATTCCGTTCCAACTTTTGGTAGTCAGGAGGAGAATATGAGCAAAACTATACCAAAAAAGAAAAAATAGACTACAGTAAGAACAACTACAACATATGTGATCTCCGCACACAGACAGGAGTCAGCGATAAAAGTCAGTGACCCAGCTGTTCCAGATAAAGATAAAGTTTTTTTGCTTTGTCCAGTCCTGACACTGATACTTGTTGGACATGGTCTCCACCCATTCAGACAATGAAAACAGTTTTTTTTTGTTTTGTTTTGTTTTGTTTCCCCCCTCTAAAAAATCTGTAAAACTGAAACCAAAGTTGCAGGACAATCCTGTATATTGTACATCATTTATCATTCATGATAAAACCATCAGTGACCATGACTGTGTTTGTCACTGTAGGAAGATTCTGTGACAGTACAAACATAAAATAAATCTAAAGTTAGGTTTTCTATCTGGTCCTCTAAGATAAAAAGTAGAACCTGATCCAGTTTTTCTTTTTTTCTTTTTTGGTTTCACAGGTTTGGCTCAAGTAGGAAGTGACAGTCAGCAGAAATCTGAGAATGGGGACAATTAGAGTTAAACTTGTACCAAAACTCCTTAAACTGCTTTGTAAATTACTCTATTAACACATTTTCACATAAAGTGTGAGTGTGAATAAAGGCTTCAGTGGGTGAATGTTTGCCTCCACATCTACAGTAACCTTGCTCAGGTAAATCATTCACCAGCCTGTGGCACAAGGTCCTCAGTGACTGCTGACAACCAATAATACAATGTATATACAGGACTTTAAGTGATACTTTTTGTGCAGACTGTGCAATTACGCACACTCATCTAAAATACACAAATAGGTAAATAAATAATAAATACAGCACTTAAGTGACTTATTTAACAGCCATACAGGCAGCTCACATTCCACTTATGTGTCATTAACCAATTTAGATTTTCCGAGTTGTCAAGGACAAATGTCATTTTATACCGCCTGACTAAAAGCTTCTAAAGCTCAAAAAAAAGCTTCTTGTTTATTTTATACAAGTGACTAAACAGCAAAAATGACAGGCTCATAATGCAAAGCAATGTTCTACTAATTCAGACTTGACTCATTTAAAAAACACATAAATCCCTAACATTGTTGAAAGAAAAAGTAGCTTCTGAAAACTTGAAGGTTTTAGAATTCTTCACTTTCTATTAAAGTTTTATTAATTAGCTTTTGAAAAATGTATTTAAAGAAAGAATATAAGCCTTGTGACTGTATGTGACCACAAGATGTTTAAAGCCAAGCCAACTTTATTTATAAGCACTTTTAAAACAGCAAAAATGACCAAAGTGCTGAACAGACATCATATAAAAATCATCAACATAAAACAAGCAAATACATAAAAGACATTATAGACAACTCGACAAATAAAATGACCTCCCTCATGATGGGTCAAAAGCCAATGAAAAGAGATGGGTTTTCAAAGTAGTTTTAAAAATAGATAGTGAAGAAGTCTGTCTAATATATATTGGCAGTAAGTTCCAAAGCCTTGGAGCTGCCGTGGAAAAAGCTCTGTCTCCTCTGAGCTTATGCCGCATCCTTGGCACAACCAGGAGAAGCTGGTCTGCTGACCTGAGTGAGCGGAAACCTGTTTAAAAACATTTTACTGAGCTATAAGATAAATTTAAGTATAATGAAAATTACATTCCCACACTTCAGTCTAGTCTAAACAAAACTAAAACTCACAAGTTGACTTTTGTGTTTAAATAAACTCCTTTGAAAATTGTCCCACTGCTGCGATGGAAAGCAAACAGATGAACTAACAGTGATCCCTGAACTTTGGCTGTCAAACCCTGGCACACCCTGACTGCTTTTCCTTCGGTTCACTGTGAAAAACGGTGAGAGGGTAATGAGGCGTGTGGGGAAAACATTTTTATTCGTCCAACAGATTAGCAACCTTCCTGCTGAGTCGAGAAGAACGCATTAAAGATGATCGCAGAAGCTATGCTGACCCACATTCAGACAGTGTTGCACAAAAACAGCAGAGAAAGAGCGTGCAAAAATACAAAAAAAATGCATTTGAGTGAAGGCAGAATGCACTACTTGAAAGCTGTTTATAGGAAATTCCCCAAACTTGACTCATCATCATAAAACGAGTTTATTCATGCTTGAGAATTTATGGGACTTGATCCACAGTAACTATTAAGGTCTGTTGTAATGTTGGTACTAATGTCTATTTGTCTCTGACAGCAACGTCATGAGGGTGAAATTCCTGAATGTTCTCATGTTTGTTTCTGAAGTCAAGTCACTGAAGACAAGAACAGAAAGGACCCATTTACATCAACAAAAACAATGACATAAGTGTACATCTCAGGCACTGACAGTTTATCTGATTGGCCAGATATATTGTCGTCCAGAAGTGAATAAATGAGTGGCACTTGGAATGTAATAGTCTACAAATTATTGCATCAACGCAGTTCTTTACAATATAATATTGTGAAAATAGATATTGTGATAATCAGTTATTCACATACTGTGCAGCCCTTGGGGGGGGGCTGTGGATCAGTAGTTAGAGCAGTCGTCCTCAACGAGACAGCTGGAGGTTCGATTCCACCAGTATGCCACATGTCAAAGTGTCCCTGGTGCAAGAGACTGAACGCCTCACTGCCTCCGATGTGTGTCCCATTGTCACATGAATGTGATCTATAAGCACCGATAAGACTCTATAGAAAAATTTATACAGGTTAGCTTTGCAGAAATGTAGAGGAGTGCTGTATGAATGTGTGAGGATGGGTAAACGAGGGCATAGTTTGTGTTGTAAAATGCATTGAGTGACCTGGTTGGCTATAAAGGTGCTATACAAGTACAGTCCATTCCCTAGTAGAAACAAGAACAATTGGAAAGTAAAATGTGAATAACTGGATGCAGAAATAAAAGATGTGATCATTTAATTAGGATTTACACAAATCAAACTTTTAAAAGCCACGTTAAAAGAGCTTCATCTCAATCCCTATAAATCAGCATTATCCTGTGGGAGCTGCAAGATTTCAGTCCGTTATGATGTAGTGAGTTACCAATGATGTTCTTGCTGTTTGTGGTTCCGTCTCTCTTCAATTGATTAATGAGCTCCTCCTGTATAGCACTGGGCCGATCCCTAACCTTTCTCATGATCATCCTCACCCCATAGGGCAAGATCTTGCATAGAGCACCAGACTGAGGACAATTGATGGTCATTTTATATTTCTTCCAGTTCCAAACATCTGTCAACTTCTCACCAAGTTTCTTACTGATAGTCTTGTAGCCCATTCCAGCCTTGTGCAGATCTACTGTCTTGTCCCTCATGTCCCTTGACAGCTCTTTGGTTTTGCCCATGGTAGTGGAGAGGTTATAATGGAAGATACTGACTCTATGAACAGGTGTGCTTTATACAAGTTAAAATCCGGAGTGCCTAAAATTAAATAACTGATTAATAGTTATCTGTGTGCCAAAAGTCACATAACCAATTTGTGAGAGGCAGAATTCTGTCTGGGCTGTAGAGAATTAATTACTTATTTGCCTCAGTGATTTGCAGTGAGTTTTTTAGCTAATATTAATATTAATATTAATATTTCCCCCTCTGAAGCCTCCAGCAACACCTCAATTCAAGTCAAGTCAAATTTATTTATATAGCCCTTTTCAGCAACAAGGTGGTTCACCTCGACAAACTATTTTCCTGTAGAAAACCATGTTGTTTTTTTGTTTTGTTTTTTTTTTAGCTCATGCACATTTTTGATACTTGTATCTTTTTTGGTTTGGTGTTCTGTAAAGATGTTGGCAGAAGGTTCTTTTATCAAATTTGATAAGACTTTGCAACATTTTAAAAGAGGCATTTTGTTAATGCAATGTCTTTCATTTTCTGACCAGAAATACAATCTTATGTAGCTTCAATAGTTATCTTCACTGTTTAAGTCAACACAATCCACTAACCATAAACACAACCACCATGTGCTGCCCCCACCCTCACAGTTATTACTTTATTCAATCCAGTGTGGCAAAAAGGGCATAGGGACACGAGACTGAGCCACTGCAGCCTTTAGACTCAACACTTCCTGTTTCTTGATTGAGCTGTTGCCAAACATAACAAGCTCAATCATTTGTTTATGAAGTACAGAAAGCAAGGTTGGTCGGGGCTATATTTATCCTCACCCCCAGACATATCCGATCACAGGTTAACACGCTAAAACTTTCCACATCAATGTAGTTGTGGAAACACCCACCACCATATATATATTATAGAGCATTATGACAGCTAGGCAGATACAATAAATATATATCACAGTAACAAAACAACATCAGTTCAATATCAACAAACCACAGCTTCACATATACCCAAAATACTTCTAAAAATCAGTGTATGCAAAATAATGCATACACTGAGTTCACGGTTATGCATTTCTGGCTATTTTCTGCAGTGAACAAAAAGGCTGCCTTTATCCGGCAAAAGAGCCTAAATCCATCATGTGGCCTCTAAGACCAGCCTTGATATGTGCACAAGACCCTGGCGTAAACAAGCCAGCAAGCACCACATCAGCCTTAAAAACAGAAACAGCCTGGCTGCTTAGAGGCCTCAACCTCCTTTTGGCTTTCTGACCCATGACCCCAACCAAAGCCTGTTTCAAAGACTTTGTGCACAAGGCCCCAAAGGCAGGGTGGAAATCCAAGGCCGTCAGAGAGAAGATAAGCTAGAAGACAGAGCAAAACAGGGCATAATTTTACAAGTATCTACTTTAACTTTTGGCTGCATGTATAATGTCTCATTCAGCAAGCATACTAATAAAAAAAACCTCATTTCCCGAGTCAGTGCTTTATTGATGACCAATAAGAAACATTTTACTTAAAAACAAGAGGAATTATTAGTGAATTTAGTGGTCAAATCTTAAAAATAACATTTTGCGCCATCTCACACAATATTGTGCAATCTGTTAGCACTTAGAGGATGTTTAATTAATTTCTTTTTCCTCTCAGCGGTGTGTGATAATAATACCACTGTGGTCCAGTAACATAAGGCATCACAGATCAAAGCCCCAACTGTGGAATTCAAAGGTTTGCAGCAAATGAAAACTTACATAAAAAGAAAAAAACTAAAATAAACCGTAATCCATCTTGCAGTAAGGCATATCAGTGAACATATCAAGTGACAGGAGGACAAACATCAAGGATTAAGGTTGGCATAATCTTAGAGATTACACATCCAGGAAATTGAGTAAACAAGCATGAAGCCAACCTAGATTTTGCATCACTTTGATTTATCTACACTTGCAGTTCCTGTTACAGAATGCGTGTATTGTAACAACTTGACACAGTTTTTAAATATGATTGGCATGTGAAAACATAGCAAAAGCTGTTTTACTATAAAGAATATTATTTCATCACAAAGAATCACACACAAGCAAAAACGTTTGCTTGTGTCAATGTTTGACACTTAGCTTAGATGAGTCCAACTGGTTTCTTGACCAAACTACTGTATGCAATAAATGTTTCAACCTGAAAGATAGATACTATGGACCCACAACAACAGGAAAAATGTCCCAACACATTCACAACTGCCAACAACAAGAAGACATCTTAGCTGACTGTAGTGTTTACAAGCAGCTACATGTAAAAATATGCAACAGTGATGAACCAGGCCAGACTTAGAACTAAGACAAGCTCTGACTGTATATTGTATATTGGTATTTGCTTTGGCTCATGTATATTTCTTTGTGAGGAAAACAAACAAACAAAAAAAAAACATCTTTATAAATGGTTTCTGTATTAAATTTTAATTTAGAGCAACATACAATATATCCACTTGCCCTTCAAAAAAATAAAACTGTGCAGGGAGCATTCTACTAGAACCTTAAGTGGCTTCTTTATATTTTTAAAGGTAACTTTACAATAACATGCCAATAATTTTTCCTTATCGCTAGGTTAAATGTGGAATCAAACAATGTCCAATAGCCTCTTTAGAATATTAACAAAAAAGGTTCATTTGTGACATTGGATGAAGATTATTTTGTGATGATATTTTGCATTCTGTAATTCTGTTTAGCCAATGTAATGATCTATTTCTTATTTTTTTAACTTTGGAATTAATAATCTGTATGGCACAGCTGTAAATGTTTTTAACAGCATGAAAAAAATGGATGTGTGACAAAACATTGACTGAAAAGTCAAGTGTGTGAGTCTCACACTCAATGTGTTAATTTTTGCAACTCTAAAAGAGTTGGAGGCATCCTTCATCAGCAAATAGCTTGATTTACTTCCTTTAGCTTGATGTATTTGTTCGGTTTTAAACCACAAGAAGCTAAAGCATCATAGAGGTGAATTTTTAATTAAAACAATCTCATTAGTATTCACAGAAATATAGTGTATGTTCGAGACTGTCTGGTTAATTGGCTGACCAACTTTAATTGGCGGTTATTAGCCACAAAAAAAATTGTTGATTGGCCATACCTCTACATACCTAATCACTTGCCAAATAGGAAAATGAAGACGCAGCAGCAGCAACTACTACAGCAACCAACTCACTGCAGCCCACAACTTTCTTTGTTTTAGGAGAGCATCCTCTTCTATATATAATTAGTTCTTCTACGGATTAGTAAACATACATTTAAGTTAAACCATTATTGTTGTATTTTGTGGTGAATAAATAAAGCGGCGGTGTATATTGACCATCGGCTGTCCTAATTTCTAAAGATCAGCATCAGTCACAGAAAATGGCCGTCGACCTTTACTGGCTGAGCAGTAGAGGTCGCCTGCCAACCACTAGGATGTGGCACACACCACCACAAATATCTAAAAATTACTGCTTGCTGGACTTATTTTGAATTTATTTATTTTTACATTTTGCACAATTCATAATTAAAGTACCTAAATGAAAAGTAGCCTGTTGACACTTGGTGGAGGCAACTTGAAGAGGAGCTCATGGTGAAACATCACACCGTCTGATACGCCTGTAAACACCAGTCTAGCAGGACAAAAAAAAAACTCAAACTCACACCTGGGAGGGGCTCATCTGGAGGGAATAGGTTAGGAGGAAAAAATAAGCGATTAGCTGTGCTGTATAATGATAAAGAGGCAGCCTCGCACCGCTGTAAGCCTGTACACGTGGCAAGCCACTACACACACAGACACACACTTACAGTAAACGGCACCCAATGATGCAGGAAGCAAGACAACAAAGAGTTTAGAGCAGCTTAAAACTTTCTGTCAGTAACACTGGGAAGAGTTAAAACCTTAACACCACAAAGATAAGAGGATTTTTAGGCATAACAACTATTATGGAGCTGAGTTAATAGTTTGATCAAGTCTGCTGCTACTGTAAAGTTTCCTATGCCTGAAAAAAGGATCATCAGTGTTTTTGGCTATTTATATTAATCTTTTAAGCACCTCAGATCACTTTAAACATGAAGCATTAAATGTGTGTCTATTTATGCATCAGTTAAATGACAAAAAGTTGGAGTCAAACAAAGTGTTTGAGTTTGAATTGTGCTGCAAAACTCTCAAAATACAATTTGGTATTCTGAGTCAAGTACTCATTCATACACACTGCTGCAGTAGGTTGTTAAGCTACAGGATGTAAGTATGGACTTGAGTACTTTTCTGTTTCATTCCAACTTTAAGATATAGTCACCATTATATATATATCAATAATTGATAATGTGGTTAAAAGAAGCATCAGTGAATCCAAATACTACAAATGCTGATTGTAATGTCTTCACTTTTTATGATACTTAACCCTGCACTTGTCTGACATGAGATACACATTTCAACACATTTGTTCTCAGTATATTTACAGGTGGACTGTAAAGTAACAGCATGCCTACAAAAAAGAGGTACTCAATTACAAAAGAAAGATTTAAAAAAAAAAAATCTATAAATGCTATTACTTAAAACAACTATTTAGTTGCATCGGAATGAATCAACATTAAGTTGATCCATGATGTAAATTAATCCTTCAGTGTGATATAAAGCAGATTAAAGTTTTATCCTAAAAAAAAAAAAAAAAGCCTAATTTTACCCGTACGACTAAATGTTGCTCGTGTTGATAGTACATAAACCTGATAAGCCGAGAGCACAATGGTTGAGAAATAGGAAAACAGAACCGGAGTCTAAGTTTGTTTGTTTAACAGTCTTCTCTTAGGTCAGTGTGTTTGTCATGTGCTTGTACATAAAATTGTTTGTGGTCTTTTGACATGTGAAAAAAGAACACGGCATGAAATCACACATCACGTGGCTGCAACAAGGATCAAAAAATAAATTACATTAAAAATAAAATAAAATAAAAATCAGTAAGTCGGTGGAACAGCGGTTATGTTCAGCAGGAAAGCTATGGTTTGCATAGTGACAAAGACAGCAATAAGTATAACAGGAAAACAGCTGAGCGGAGCATAAAAAGCCCGACAGCGACAAGCTGACAACTGAAACTTCTGTTTATCTTTCAGATGTTTACAAACCAGATGGAATCAAAGGACTCAATATCTGTTTTTCCCCAATTCTACGCAGCACTTATCAAACGCTGACTTTTTATCTGCTCTTTCAAACCACATTAACACAAATGCTCATTAAAAAATGAAAAATAAATTTTAACATTGCACTTCAGAGCTCACTGAGTTATTAGATGGTTCTTCCATGCTAAAGCAAGGGGTTCCCACCAGACACCTCTCACTGAGATGGCGTCTTTTAAAATAGCACCCAACATGTTTAACAAGTGAATCATCTCCTGTTGGATGACACGTTTATGTAAGAGTGATTTTT
>JAOXNZ010000030.1:8296160-8326403 GCA_028566095.1 Kryptolebias brasiliensis
AGTAAAAAAAATGTTTAATCATTCAATGTTACTGATATCATAGGTCACTGAATGTCCTAAAGTTATTTTCAGAATAACTGAACTGTACAGTATCTGGTGGTAGTTGAGAAGGGCGACATGTCACAGCTATGCATTAAATCACCTTTAGCCTTGGTTTGATATCAGTATGTTGATGCTAACCAGTAGCCTCTAGGCTAAATGCCCACACATTGGCATAAAATAGTTCGGCAGAATGTCTCTGCCTACTCCCATTGTTAAAAATTGAAGCCTAAATATCCTGGTTTTCTGGGTGCTGCCATGTTGTACTTTTGGAGCCAGAGTCTGAACAGTAGGGATATGATGTAGTAAGCCCCTCCTACTCCCCACCACACACAATCATGGTGTTTCATAGCCATCATGTAATTAATTACAACTAAGCATATTTGACATTTGATACTACAACAGGAAAGTAAGCACTATGTAAACAGATGTGAATGCCTGGAAATAAACAAAAAACAGCCAGCATACGAAGGGGCTCCTCCTGTTCTGACTTCAACATCCCTATCCAGTTATTAATTTGGGCCCACAAAAATGTGTACAGCTGAGGATTTACATGGCAGGGTTGGACAATGACATGTAAAGACAAGCAATTAGCACGTTTGTCATCATTATCAAATTTCTATAATGTCAGTGACTTATGTGTCACCATGGATACTACTGAAGCTGATCAAACATGGAAAGCATACAATATCACAAATAAAACCAGAGATGAAACATCATAAAACCACAGCAATATCTTGTACTAGTAAAGATTTCACAGTTTCATGTCATTTTAATGTAGAATTTTGGTTCGTCCAGGTAATTGTGCTATTTTAAGTTGAGACTATAACCAACAAAGAAGAAAGCAAAGACATTTGTTTATGATTTACATTTATTTATTTGAAGATCTATTTACAATTTCTTGTCTATCCAGAGTGGGGAAGTGCTTCTTATATGGGGAACTTTGTGTATAAAGTGTCATTCTATCCTTAATAATAGCTGCAATGCATTTTAACCATAAATCTATTGCTTGGGGGTTTCAAAGTATTATGTGTGTCGCACCAAGATCAAATCCAGAAAACAAATATTTGTGTGTATGCAAAAGCACAGAGAAGTGGCATATATACTGTATAGTAGCCCATTAAAGAAAGAAATGGAATTTTTATTTTTTTCTATTATTATGTGTGACCATTTCTAGTAGTAAAAGTCATAGTAACAAGAACACCACTGGACATTGTGGTTGGTAACAGGCAGCTTCATACTCACATTTTTTTTTCCCTGATGATTTTTATGCAAGGCTGAAATCATACAGTTCACTGTGAAATTCAATTAACTGCTTTTCTGATCGTCTATCTCAGAACATATTGTTCCAGGTTTTTTGTTCAAGTCGTCATCACTGTTCATTTTGAAGGTATTTCAAGTTTTTTTTTTTTTTTATTGGCATAAACTTTGTCTTTTCCAACTCACCCTACAAACTCTGTATTTCAATATTTTACATCCCCTCATGATGCTCTTAAAAACGTTTGTTTTCTGATATTCCCTACATCCCCAAACTTCCCTCTGCATTTGGAGAACTTCATTAATTTGTTACTACATGCTGTGTTCATTCACTCAAATGTTGGGAATCAAAGACTGTACCTTTGCAGTTAGTCTGATTGTTTTAAGCATCTTTCAAACACAAATGTACATTATGTTGAAATAAATGCTTTAGTGGAACCAGTGTTCTGATGAAACTAGAGCTGCTGTCAGACCTGTATCTACTAAGGCTAACTGAAATTAGCTCTACTTGCGATGCAAGGCGTTGTGTCACAAGCTGCTGCTATTACTGTCAAACTGTTCTTTAAGACAAACCTTTTTTTTTTTTTTTTTCTTGAAAGTAAGGCTGATTCACATTCATCAGTCAACCAATCAAGTACATATTTGTTATGCTTAGTGATAAGACCGGCAACACTTGGATGCTACTGATAAATATAAATATGCAATTAGTCTGAAAATAATCCTGATATAGAAAGGTGTGAAATCTTAAGTGTAGAGTGAGCTTGGCTATGATTAAGTGAACCCTTTTGAGTTTTGCTGGACTGACTGAGAGACTAAGTTGGCTAGGCAAGTGTGACCGTAGAAATGTAAGTAAGGATATCTATTATTTAAGAAATAATTATGCAGTGGGCCACTGTCAGCCAGTCAATCAGAACCCAGCTTTTCATTAGGCTACCTGTCATTGCAGCACACTGAAGGCATGCCTCTCATGTACACTGCACATGAACAAATATGTAATCTATGGAACACATACAAGCCAATATTTACAAACAGGCAGATAATAACTTATTTTCATAAATTGTTCCCTTTGTAAATACATAATTATAAAACCTAGAGGTGATTTCATATAAAAAAAAAGTGAAGGGAGGACTATTGCTTTCTCCTCTCATTTTCCTACACTTTCATCCAATAGAACCCTACTGAGACTCAATTTAAATATCAAATGCATGAGAGAGATCTCAGACAAGCAGAGTGAGTAGGAGGGAAGATGAGTGTGGAGGAAGGTATAAAGGAGGTGCTAAGGACTGACAAATAGGACTGCAATGGGGGCAAAGAGGTGAGAAGCTGTTGGACACAACAATAGTAGCCTGGAACCATGCAGACAGCATTGGAAGATGCAGTTACATCATCAGGATTGTGTAAACTAGGGTGATAGCATATATGTTTTGCTTTTAGAGTTGTCCACAATTGTATACCATCACCCAGATTCCTTGGAAATGTCCATCTCTGATTGCAGTTTATGCCAAGCACCAACAATGCATCCAATACTCTAAATTATGGCACTGAAAAGAGAAAAAATCAAACAAACAAGCAAAAAAACAAAACACTTCACCCTGTACCTTTAGCAAAAAAATGGAGTACAGCTCCTCCCTATAAAGTACAAATAAAATTGTGAATCCAATAAACAAATGAATAAATAAAACAAAACAACTTATATTCTGTAGTTGAAGAAGTTTGCAGTTTATAGCTCGGTGCTATAAACCCTTCAGTTTTTAACTGAGAAAACTCCCTGGACAGGAAGCAAAATGTCT
Source organism: Kryptolebias brasiliensis (assembly GCA_028566095.1). Classification (NCBI taxonomy): domain Eukaryota; kingdom Metazoa; phylum Chordata; class Actinopteri; order Cyprinodontiformes; family Rivulidae; genus Kryptolebias; species Kryptolebias brasiliensis. Next base: position 8,299,247 of record JAOXNZ010000030.1, read on the forward strand.
TCAACTACAGAATAGAAATTCAGTTGTTTTATTTATTTATTTAGATTTCCCATGTCCTGGATGACTGAGAATCTACACCAGCAATAAAAATGACCTAGAATTTGCTGGAGGGATTATACTGTATATTCTGTATGCTTTGGGAACCTCTGGAAGGGACTGGAGAGTCCCTGGGGAGAAGGATTTCTGGGACTCCCTCTCTTGTTGCCTTTAAGAACTGATCAAGAATAAGCAGGAAAAAAAAAGGATGGATAATGTAACAGTAGTTATTGTGCATCTTGTGACCAAAATACTTTTTGTTGATAATCTAACTTTATTTAGGAGGCTGTACAATACAAAAATTGATTCAAGTTGAGTTTTACAAAAAAAAAACCATACAAAGGAGTGAGTATAAAGTATTCTTTCATTGCCGCCAGAATGAATAAGAAGATACATATATTATGTCTGTAATCCTGAGTGATGATAATTCCTATAACAGAGATAAGTAAACTTCCTCCCAGCAGAATCCTCATTTTAACACAGCATCCCTGTTTCTCCCACACTAGTTGGATAAAGTAGATAAAAGTGAATAAAGTTGATCATATCAAGACTCCACAGCATATTGTCACTTTTGAAATTTGATTCTGGCTTTATGCTTGCAGTAAATTAATCTCAGTAATGAGATTCTACCCCTTATTAGAACAATAGTAAAAGGGCACTGACACAGTCACAAATCAGATCCATACTGTGTTGTTTCCTTCATTTTATAATTTGTTTTATCACCTACTTGATTTTTTTTTTGGTACACCAGCTGATATATTGATTCTGTTTACATTGATTAGCCACAGGATTAAAGTGGACATGCCTAAAAGTGTTCCATCCATTTTCTTTATCAACTTGGATCACAGGTGCATAACTACAGCGGTCATTGTGCGAGAGGTGGGGTACAACACTGGACAGGTTACAATCACAGGGCCTAATGTTGTTATATTAAAATTATATAATTTTAACAATATTATACTTTAATATATTATTATATTATGTTGAGATGATTATCATGAAGCCCTCGTCCAACTAAATTAACAGCCATCAACACAAAGACTGCACAAGATATCATCTTGTATCAGGCACAAAGATATTCACAGCAGATCCTCTAAATCCTGGTCTTTAAAACCCAAACCTCTATGGATCTGGCTTGTATTTTCAGCAATTCTTGCAGAGATCTCAATCAGATTAAACTCTGAATTCTTATTTATCAGACCAAGCCACTTTCCATTATTGTACACATGACCCAGTCATGATCTCCTATGAAGACAGCTGTGGTATAATGCAGCCTTACTGAAAACTTTCTATCAAAGCCACTATCAAGGTTTTATAGCAGTGCAAGTTAAATAACTGATGCCTGGAACTGATCCACATGGAGAAGTCTTTGCCCCCACAGGCATATGTATGTCCTATGGACACCAATTACTATGTTGCACATTCATATTGTTCTCCTTCCTTGAGTTATTTTGGTTGCGCGTTTCCAGTGAACATCTGGAACATCAAAAAAGGCCTGAAGAGGTTCTGATGAATTAGTCCAATTATCACAATATGGCCCAGGTCACTCAGATCTTGTCATTTATTTTACGTTCAGCATATAAAATTCAAGAAGTGTTTACTTGTTGCAGTGTAGCTTGCCAATAGTGATAAAGTTGCTGTGGCTGATTTATGAATATGTACTAATGGTATAAAGTCAAAACCAGATGCAGTTATATGTTTCAGTGAATATATTTAGGTGTAGATGAATTAAAAAGTCCTAGATCAATTTTAATTCACATAAATCACTATTATAATTGTTGTGATAAAACATGGCGATCACAAGATAAATAATTGGTATCAAGATTTAGGGTAATTAAGGAACGCTACTTGGACTAAAAAGTCCAATGACCAAAACAAAGTTTGCAATATGATTTAGAGCTGCTTTTTTTATGCACAAGAACTACCTGCAGCTAGTCATCTCAGAGAGCTCATCTGTTCCCATCATGAATAAAAAAGAAGCAATTTAGTACTGCAGCTGTTCTTGTTGGAAGTGAGTAACTAAGATGACTAAAAAGCACAGTGCAATAAAAAAGGTCTTTAAGATAATTAAAAAAAGAAAAATGAGTGTGACAGCTAATAGGTTTCAGTAACAGGTAAACATCACCAATTATGATCCTATTATCCATGGTCATGCAGATGAAGACCCATCCATCCATTTTCTTTACCTGCTTTTCCATTTCAGGTTGCGGGGAGCCGGTGCCTATCTCCAGAAGTCACTGTGCGAGAGGCGGGGGACACCCTGGACAGGTCGCAAGTCCATCGCAGGGCCACATAGAGACAAACGAGACAAATAACCATTCACACTCTCACGCTCACCTAGGGACAATTTAAGAGTTACCAGTTAACCTAACATGCATGTTTTTGGTCTGTGGGAGGAAACCAGAGTAGGAGTACCCGGAGTAAACCCACGTGTGCACAGGGAGAACCTGCAACCTTCTTGCTGGGAGGCGACAGCTCTAACCACTACACCGCTGTGCCACCCGTGAAGACCCTGCATTTGAAAAAAAAAAAAAAAACACACAAAACGTGGGCTGAAATAAAACCTTACCATACTTCATAAATGTCAAAATAAACTAAGGAACAGCACTTCCAGAAAATAAACACAGTACTAAATATAACCTGGATACAGTACTGCAAATTTACTACATAAAGACATCATCTCAAATGCAATTGGAATTATTTGATAGCACTTCAAATAGAACATATCAAATTCTAAAAGTGAAAATTGTAATTATTAATGCAACTTCAAGTGGTTTAAATTTAAACGTTTAGTGCCCCTCCTGCGCTCTGCCCTAGCTCATCAAATGTGCAGGAAGTGTGTTCAACGAGGCAGTTAATTACGTGAGGCTCATGAAGAAAGTGTGGGCATTATCCACTTATAGATAATTATAAACTTATCTACTGATTAAGGAATATAATATGTCCTGGTTGGTTCTGTAGTAAATAGTCATTAGAACTTATTAAAAAAGTACTTGGAAATGAATAATGAACTTTCAGGTCATTCCACATTTGTTCTTCATTGTTTTTTTTTGTTTTTTTTAGTATCACTGAAATGTAAGAATAAGTTATTGTGAAGCTGGACTCTTTATTCCCAACAAAACAAATCACAGCTGTTATAAATTCAGGTATTACGTGGATTTGCCTGGATTGGTACTGCTATACTGTAGCATTTCTTTTTAATAAAACAGCATGTCGTTTTTGAAAGATATACCTAAAAATAAACAACAAGACTTTATAGCATTGCATAAACCCTATTCATATAAAAACTCTACCATGGGACAAAAGAAAGAAAGAAAAAAAAAAACTGTCAAAGAGAGCTGCAGTACAATTGGTGAGAGCCATCTCCCACAACAAGTTCTTTTTTCGGGGTGTAACTGAGGCCCTATTTATATATTTGTGTTTCACCATTTTGGATGAAACTGCCTTCTTGGTCGAGAGACTGAAGTATCTGTGAGCATGCACCTGTCAGGGTCAGCTAGTGACCTGGCATACAAACTATAGCAGATTTAACAAGCACAGGATTATTGTGTAAACGTGTAACTTTTTCCCAATCAACATCGGAAAATCTCTAACGTTTCCAGGAGATCGGTCATGTGTAAACAGAGCCGGAGAGGGCAGGGACAGCAAGAAAAATGTGTAAGCCGGGATATCGTGAAAAAGAGGCTAAATAGGAAAATTGAGGCAAAGAGCAAGACGGAGATTTCACGATATATTAATGACGCTAACTCTAAAATACAAAACAGGATGAAATGGAGAGTTGATGCCCAGTTAAAAAAAAAATAAATAAATAAAAAATAACTTCCCACCACTGTGACAGACACCAAAGAGAGAAGACAGAGAGCATGACCTTCTACTGTCTGAACCACTTTCTGGTGGTTTGCGAAAGATTTCATAAATATGTATGGTGACATCTTGTATGTGTGTGCTTCTCAGTATCACTTTATGTTTTGAAGATGTTGAAAATAAAAGTGTAGCTGGCATAATGTACTAAAGACCTTGAAAGCAAAGCACCGCCTTCTACTGAAACAATTAAATAAATAAATAAAAGCAAATGTTCCACTGCAGTCTAAAGGCACATTATGTAGTAATGATGTTGACTTCTCTTCTTGGGCATCTCTTTCTCACGTTGCATGCTTAAAAAAGGGAGGTTTGCAATTGTAGGTGTTTATGTTTCACATCGTAGACATAAAGACAGACGACTGCAACAAAAGCTACACAATATGTCTTGAGATAAACATAAGCAAGGAGAGCAGTTAGGCTATTATCTCACAGGACTGTGGCTGTTGGCAACTAGTTTTGAAACGTTCATGAAGCTTCTCAGTTTCTATGTGTGAGTTGCTAAAGCTTGTAATCTTGTTGCATAAACTTGAACATGTTTTGAAAAATTGTGACAACTTTTCTCTCAAAATAGTTACAGAGTCATCTCAAACTCTTGTTGCAGGCATCGTAAACCTATCTTAATGTATCCTTTAATGTCATATTGCATGAAAGAACATCGCCCCTGTTATAGAACCTTTGCTCTGCAGTTCTTTATAAGCTGAACAGGGAGAGCTGGTTGCCAGTAATTCAAGTTTTTAACAAGTTTATATAAATAGTGCAAGCCAACAACACAATGAGACGGATGCCTCCAGGTATGTAGGGATGCTAATCGTGAGCGTATTTATGAAACAGGAAAAGCGGCTTCAACACAAAGAGGATTAGCAAACAGAGCAGAAAAATATGAGTTGGAACTGGGCAATGAGCAAGAGAGTGGTAAAAGAAAAGGAAAATGTGACAGTAAGGGGGGGGGGGGATACAAAAGCGGAAAGAATGAAGATTTAATTTTCTGTATTCAGCCATATATTACATAAAAGTTTTTAGAAATACTTTGATTGCAAAAAAAAAAAAAAACATATAGAAGAAATTATAAACAAAAAAACAATAATGTGAATGTTGAATCAGCACTCACACAATCCAAAAATACAAAACATTAACATTGTAATACACAGAGTTGATATTGTATGTGGTAGATTTTATTATTTGAGTACTTTGCCTGTCTGAAGTGAGGTAACTCTGCAGTTGTCATCAAGACCGTCACAAGGGGACTTGGAGGCCCTGAGCAGACAGAAGTCATGAGGCCAGAGCTCAGACATGAGTATGCAACACAAATTAATTCTGCTGCACTTGTTATCCCAGTGCAAGACATTTTCAACAAGAAGAATAAAACCTTTATTATGAACACAGTCTCAGCTGTGACTTTACAATTACAGCCATTCAAATTAAAATAATGACCTTTATGAGTTATTGCTTTGAGTCATCAAGCCGACTCGGCTGTCACTTGAATTTGGCACGCTAAATGATTTACTGTTAGGCTGTGTGTAAAGTTTTGAAATGGCTCACAGGTACATTTACATTCATTTATATTTACATTGTTTGCATTTGTGTTATTGTTTGACTCTGACCATACTCTAAAATAACTGCAGTCAGATACATTTCACTAAAACAAGCTGGAATAATACAGCAGCAGCTGTGCACACACTCTGACCACAGTCAGCACTATTCTTTAACTCAAAATAAATAGCATTTCGCACTCAGTGTGTATTGAAGGAAGGCCATACTAACACATTCTTTGAAGGCAACATGCAAATATATAAAACCCTTGTAATCCAGCGAAGGAATTTGGTTTTAAATTGAGAAAAGGATGAACTCCTGTGACCTGGTAGAAGTCGTTTTGAAAAGGCTCTCTTTTCATTCTATCTTGTGTGCAGTCTCACAGCTGGGAAATACTGTATTTCTTCTGTTCTTTTCAGAAAACAAAGCATCCAAAGTTGTACCCTTGTTGCTCCCATTGGAACAACTGTTTTAATCAATCCAATCTCATGAATGATTGAAATCATGAAGTACGAGGTCCTGCAGTCGCACGACTGAATCCACTAATGAGCTACTATTGATCCCTAACAATTAAGAAGGGCATTACAGTTTTCTCTCTTTGAACAAAATGTTTTGAAGACCAGTTTGCACTGTTGTGTGCTGTCCAGAGTGTGTGCCCCCCTCACCCCTCCCTTACCAGTTAACAGCTGGAGATAAGCACCATCATGTGACCCTGAACAGGATTAGGCAGGGACAGAAAATCAGTGAAAAAGCCCCAAAATGGATGTTATTGTTTAGGGGCAACATTTTATGGTGGAAAGAAAAGCCCTTTTATACATCTTAAATGTTTGCACTATCATGCATAACAGTGAGACAGCATACAATCTGAGTAGATATACATTAACTCGATTAGTTAAAGTAAGATGTCAAGCTGTTAGGCCCATGTTTGAGGCTCACCGGTTTCTAAATGTTACTTAATTTACTCTTTCTGGATTATTCAAAACCAGTGATTTTGTGAAAATGTGCAACAACTTTTAAAATAGAGATAGATGTCTAAATGGCACCTTTTAAGGTGTATAGAATAAAACTGGGTTAAATTAGGTCTAAAGGTGAAGGTTTGGTAGATATCTACAAACCATTGGTCAATAAATATGTATCCATTTAAACAAAGAGTACAGCTGTCTGAACAGCTTCTCACTAAAAGCAGAAAAAGAGAACACATTAATCCTTTTTTAGCCTCCTTACACTGGCTACCAGCTAATTTTAGAAATAATTATAAGGTTTTATTGATAACCTGTAAGGCCCAAGCAGTCTTGCACCAAAATGCAGTGCATTACCAACCTTTTACAGCTTGAGATCCTCAGATGGCACTTTGTACCATTTCAAAATACCACCTAAAGACCAAAGGCAACCACGCCTTCTCTATTAGGGCCCCTTTTCTTTAGAACAGCACCCCCTCCCCCAACCCCCTAAAAAAGATCAGACTGGCTCTTTTAAATATTTGTTCAAGTCTGTCTTCACAAATCTGTGACTTCTAACAATTTTAAACTCTATCTAAACGTTCATTATTTGTATTTATTATTGCTTTTATTGTTGTTGTTTATCTTTTATTATTCTGAATGTTTTTAGTGTGTTTTATTTCACAATTTCACATTAATGGCAGTATTGTTTTTTTATATAATCATTTTAATCGTGCTCTGTGTAAATGGCTTTATCTCTATTAGGTTGTTAGCGACCTTGTACCTTTGTTTTGAAATGTGTTTAATGAATAATTTATTATTAGTGTTGTTATTATTATTATTATTATTATTAGTAGTAGTAGTATTAAATGATGTAAAAACATCTGAGTGTAATTCCAACATCTATTAAAATTTATTTCATTTCTACCTTAGGCATCTATGGACAATTTAGACGTCATTTAGACATCTACTGATGTGTGCATGAAATCAAGAGTTTCTGGGTTTATTGACACAGTGAGAAGAAAACTAAAAAATGTGATGAAGATAATATTTTTGAAAATGGCCATGCAGAGAGTGAAGACAAACTTTAAATCCCTTTCAGAGATTCTGAACATCACATTGGTGATCATCAGCTCTCTTTAGGAGCAGGGTCCCTCCAACAGGGGGCGATTTTATGTCAGCTGACTTCTTGCCCATTTATGAAGCTCTGACTCTGCGCTGCCTTTTTTTATAAGGAAGGAAAGAGGGGTGCACCGTGGAGCTCAATTAATGAGTGAGTAAAGAAGTTGAACCTATAGAGTGTTTTTAACCTGATTAGATCACCATGGGAACAAAAACTCCTAACCTGCTTTAAAAACACCACCTTTTCATCCTGATATGTTTTATGCTATGCCCTTGAGCCAAGCCTCATGTTGCTACAGCAACCTTCATGTAGTCTAGGTTTTATTTTATTTTATTTCATTTTTCTTGTGATTCTAATTTAGGCCTACAGCTAAATCAGGCAATACAATACAAGAATTAAAGACCTAGCATTACTTGAAGGAACGCATGTTGCCCGCCACCTTTCTTGTCAGAGTTTTCAACTGAGATTATCTTCTGTTGAGAATGGATGGCATCATAGCTGTTTTGGTCAAAGCTATGGCTGTGGCAGCCATCTTGAAATGGGTTGACTCCAAAAGTATTACAGCCAGTAATTACTTTCTGAGAGTTTCACTGAAATCTGTCAGGTGGTTCACGAGATATTTTGCTAACAGTACAGACAAATGAACACAGACATGGGCAAAAATATTATTGCTCTGCCGATAACTAGTCTTTGTAAATTTAATACAGAAAGAAATTGAAGAGGCCAAACCTTTGCTCGGATTTAGCCACCAACTTTTATTTCTCATCGTATCACATCAGTTTCCTGACAGCTAATTTTCAACTACAATAGAGTTGGTGTGTGAGTTCTTTTATTCACCAAGGCAGCTTTAATAAAAAATAAAAAACAAAATCAAAATTTTGTACAAACATATAATCAGAATGCTCCACTCTTTTTATTTCAGCACTCCTATCTAATATCTGCGAACCTCACTGTAGGTTTTTCCCCTTATTTTGTTTTCTCAGGGTTTAGCCAGCTGTTGTTTTCACAGCGGATATGCTGAGAACAGATGTTCTATTTAACAGCCTGACTCACTTACCTGGCAATCAGAGAGGCAGGGAGACAGACCCCATGCTTTGCTTTCTTTTATGGAAGAGTAAAAAAAAAAAAGGAAAAAAAAGAGGGAGATGGGATCAGGTAACAAATCCTCAGATTTATGTAAATGGATTATGGAGGTTTAAAAAATGTCAGATTTAAAAATAAATAAATAAAAAAAAAAACGAAAGAAACCAACAGATATCTCAGAAAAGGATGAATTTGTTAGAAAGCACATGAACCATTTTACACATTTTTATCCAAAGATAAAGTTAATTAAATTACAGGCAATTTTACCATCTCTTTCTGAAAAATACCAATTTATTTAAATGCTGTTTCTAAAGTCACTTCTTTGCTCATCTGATTGGGTCATTTTAAGAGGGAAACAGTATTTTCTGTGTAAAATTTTATACTTGACACATCTTTATCACCTGCTACAGGAAAGCTAATGTGGGCAATAATGTTTTTTTTTGTCTGTGTGTGTGTGTGTGTTTGTTACAGTCTTTTAACAAACTATCTCATGAACCACTGGACAAATTTTAATGAAACTTGCAAAAAGTAATCATTGGATATACATCTACAAACAATTAACATTTGGAGTCAACATGATCCAAGATGGCTGCCACGGCCAACTGACTTTCAAAAACACAAAAATAGCTATAATTTGGTCAATTTTACAGATATTGTGCTAAAATTTGGTGTGATTGTCGCTGAAAGTCAGTCACAAAATATAGTTTGTTTGCTGTTTATTGTGCGGCATCTTTCCCTAAAACATCAGGATCAATTGTTGGAGTCAACTCTGTTTGTATTTTAACAAAACATCTTGTGAACCATTGGACAAACTTTCATAAAACTTTCAGAAATTAATCACTGGGTAGCCCTCTATAACTGATGAACTTTCGAAATCAGTGCAATTCAAGGAGTCCACCACAGCTGATCAACATTAGCCAACACAAAAATGTCAATGTCAACTTTACAGATATTGAGCTAAGGTTTGGTGTGGTAGTAGCTGACAGTCCAAGTGCTCATATATCTTGTGAGGTCATATGAGATATTACAAAATGTTAATTTCAATGTATGACAAAAATATTTATAACTCTGTCATTTCTCAACATAACATAATCTTAATTTAAAATTATGTTAATATGCATTGCTTCAAGAAATGCTGGACCTTTAATTAGACACAGTATGGTTAAATGGATTGTTACAAATTAATTTTACAAAATTTAGACAACTAGTAGTGCAACTGCTGTGACTTGTTTACTAAAATAAAGAAAACTAACTGGAAGTGGCAATTATCTCATGATAATCAAATTCAGAAGCAAATCTAAATGAGACAATTTTGCAAACAAGAAATCTTTTTGGCTTTCACTTATTATGGCACTTGCTTCAGTGCATCTTTGGATTAACAATGAGGACCTTAAAAGCCAAAAAAGTAACTTGTAACCATGACAACATAATAAGTGTACTTTGCAAAGAAAATGAGTCTCTCTGTTGGTCTCCTTTGCCATCAGTCTGGTGTGAGACTGAGAACAATAAAATCTGGTATGAGTAAAAAGTGGTTTGAGGAGCAGCTGACATGACTTTTCAACCATCAAAAATAACAAACACAAGATCCAAACAAAGTGATTGTCTGTCATGTGTGGTCACTGTGCTCTCTGAGATGACAAAATTAAGGACTGAATGGAAGAAAACAGCAGGTTCTTTATTTAAACTGCATCTTAGCCCACTCTCATCCTCTCACATGTCCTTTCCTTTGGCATCGCTTTAGCTTTTATTGAATTACACGCATAGATTTTTGTGCTCGTTTCTATTAGTTTGCAGCTCTCGTCGCATGCAGCTCATTTTTCTGCTGGCAAAGCTGTCACTATGGATACAGGCTGTGTTGTGACCTTTCGAGGTCAACCTGTGATGTGCTAAGTGCTTGGTCTACACCAAGCACTGAGGATGTAGCTTAGTGCACGGCTGTGTTCACACAAAAGAAACACACCCACGTGACTGCTACACACACACACATTTAAAAAAGCAGGCCAGGCCTCAACCTCATTTTAGCTGTGCTTAAAAATCTGATCAGTATTAACCTGTATGCTGAAATGCTTCTAGTTTTATCATTTAGAACAAAAAAAGGGGCTGTGGGAGTGAAAAGATGAAAAAAATGAGAGATTTTGCATTAAAATGAAACAAAATGGTAGTAAATTTCAACTAATCAAGCCACATTCTGTTAGCGGTTCTTATCTCAGCTCCATGAATCCTAAAAGTACTTATGATTTCACAAAAAACAAATAAAAATCTCTATATAAATAAAAATCAGGAATTCGGTGAGAAGGAGATGAAAGGAAATTGACCCGCTGTTAGAAAATGGTGAGAAAGACAGAAGTCAATACTTCTACCTGGAGGGATGCTGGCTCGATTGCTCACCATCTGCTGATTTAGAGCATAAACACAAATGCACTCAGAAGCATCCTTATCCCCGTGTAGACACTGTTCCTTCATATGCAAATTTTGTTTTATTATATTACATATTGTAAGAAAAGCCAGACTAATGTTCATGAAGATGCTTAAAATAAAAAAAAGGAATTAATGACTGAATATAGTAAAAAGGAGGACTTTTGAGTATTTATGTTTCTGTTCTACAGTTTGTTTATATTAAACAGCTGAAATCATTATTTTAATAAATACCTATCAAAAGGCTTGCTCATACAGGACATGGAGGATCCATTACTCATCTCTTTCTGAAACTGCTGAAGTCCAAATCAAAGAAAAACAGAAAATGTTATTGTTGGATTCACCATAAGAATGACTGTAAACACTTCTGCAGACCACCAAAATGTTTGGTAAATTGTGTAAAATGTTAACCTGTATGCTGAAATGCTTCTAGTTATATCATATAGAACAAAAAAAGGGGCTGTGGGAGTGAAAAGATGAAAAAAAGAGAGATTTTGCATCAAAATGAAACAAAATAGTAAATTATGTAAAATGTTAGAATGTTATACTTTTTTTTTTAAACTACAAACATGAACTTGAGTATTTATTGTGAGACGACCACATTTAACCCCTTAACCACAGAGACTGCGTTGTTTTATAACAAAGCAGGTCTTTTCTTTGTTGGTCCATGACACAAAGGGTATCAGGCTCTATGAAAACAGGCAGTTTATTTCACTAAAAAAGGAAGATTTTTTTTAGTACGTCTTGCTTTGAACCTGGAAGTACACAGAGTACATACTAACCCCAGGGGAAATAAGTGCAGTATACAAACACCAGAAACACTGACATAAATTTACAACAGTGTGAGGCAGCAGTGACACAAAAACAAAATGGCACAATAAGCAGCTCCACTGAAATATCATTAACTTCTAATTTAAGTGTAAATCTAATATTTAACTTTGACAATAATAATTATTTTTAATCAGCTTCCTTTCATTTCTGTCACATGAGTAAATAACATTCAGTTGTCGACAGGTTACCATGGCGGTTAACCTCCAGAGATTGGATAATCTATGCTTTTTATTGCTTCTGCGAAAATACAAGTTGATTTTTATTCACTTTGAAGTGTGTAGTTACGCTGCTCACAACAACATGTGTAGTTTATTGTAATGAGACTTACAGAAAACACGCTGAGTTCTCAATAAGTTGTGAGATGACAGTGTCCTGCTACCTTTTTTTTTTTTTCCTGTTGGCTTACATTTGTGTGATAAACTTTATTGGTGTTTTCACAGATGTAAATCCCCCCATCATGTACTGTATGCAGCAGTCTATGTCAGCGTAGCTGCTTTGACTTTGTGTCAAATGGTCTTCTTCAGCATTCAAGATTTCCAAGAAGTATTTTTTTTTTAAACAGTTTAGTCAATTAGCAGTGATAGTTTTGTGTGAATTTGGATTTGCATTGAGCTGTAACTTACATTCTCCGGATTCCTTCCAGACAATAACAATATGATAAAAAAAAAACATCTTTACAATTTTTCAGACATTATTTTTGAACTTTTTTCCAATTTGTCAGGGTGGTTAACCCCTTCACATCTTTAATGCAAGGGTAGAACTACCCAAATTAACAAAATCAACACCTGAAAAAAAAATTGTCTCAAGAGTATTTTTATTGTTTAGTCAGAAAATGTCCAATTCGTTTATATGGAAGAGTGGGACATTAAACTTGTGCTGCAGTCAGCCACTAGGGGGCACTCGTCCTTTGTGGTGTCAACCTTTTTCAATGAGACCTTCAGGAGATAATCGTAGGATCTACATCTATATTAGCTAATACAAAAATGTCTATAACCCAGTCAATTTTACAGGTTATTGAACTAAAATTGGGTGTGGTAGTAGCTGAGAGTCATTCACCACACATAGCATGACATCTCATGATATCGCCTAAGATTGGACATAATGTTCTTTTCCCAATGTGTGACTAAAAAGGCTTTGTCCTTTCTTATAATAACATGACTTTAGTCTAAAACAATGGCATGAAAGGCAGTGGGTGATAGGCATTCCTTCATGGCCTTTGTCCTTTTATGTCTTTATTTTTCAGTCATTTATTTTGTCATTTGTTAATTTTTGCTGACCATCCTCTGTGGTTCAGTTTTTACTCTTCATTTAGTTCTTTTTAATTTACATCACAGCTTGCATTCAATGCTAGGAGGATGAGAGGCAGCTGAATGAGTTCAGTGTTAAACTTTAACTGAAGCACATTGAACAGGAAGCTATTTAACCTGGTATGAATGGCTTCAAATGGTAATCTGGGCATTTGTATATGAGCCATCAGGCATGTTTGAAATAAAAACAAAAACTCTGAGAAATCAACTCTTTAGAATTGCCCATCTTCCTCCTTGTTCCTTTTGAAATATGTTTATAAAAAATGTTTTAGAAACAGCATATTGCAGCTCTAAGAACACCAACAAGCTGCAACTAAACTCAATTTTAATAATAACGTGTCAAACCACTTTTTTTTTTTGTTTTTTTTCTGTTGCATTTCATTTGTACATTTCTGACATAGTAGCAAAAAAAAATGGCTATAAAAGGAAGATTTATGCAGGAGGGAGAGGTAATGGTGGGCTCACAAAACTGGCTGACTCACACATGCACACATCAAAACTGGAAAGCAGCATTGACGGAAAATGGTGATGCAATGAGACCTGCTGTAGCAAACCTACACCAACATATACTTTACAACAGAATTGATCATGGACAGAAATACTTCTTATGTTAAGTCAAACCAGTACATTCTCACACCCTTCACATTTGATACTATGGATTGATGAACAAGATTATGCGTCTTTAAGTTTTATTTCTTCATGTAATCTAAAATGTCCTAAAAATCTATATTTATTGAACATTAACAATTCATTCATTCCTTTTTATCAGCTTATCTGAAATCGGGTTGTGGAGGTCACAGGAACAAGAGGGAAACCCAGACATCCCTCTCCCCTCAGTGACATTCTCCAGCTCCTCCTGAGAGATCCCGAGGTGTAGCCAGAGAGAATACAGTGCCTATTAAAAGTATTCATCCCAATGGGTGTTTTATGCTTTTGTTGCTGTCATAAAGTAATTATGATAAATACAAATAGGCCTTCTTTACAAAAAAATAAAATAAAAATCAAAAAAATTGTTTTCAATGTCAAAGTCAAATCAAATTTCTAGAGAGTAATACTAATTAAATAAAAATATGTAATATAAAAAAAGGGGCTGCAATAGCTTGGTGCAGCCCCTTTTGGTGCAGTAGCTGTGGTCTAGTAATCCTGAGGCTGCAGGTTGGAGCCCAGGTTGCGTCAGGAAGGGCATGTGTAAAACAATTGCCAAATCTTTTGTGCAAGTTTCCTAGAGGAGCCAAAAGAACGACGACATGTAATATAAAATAAGTGATTGCATAAGTATTCACCCTTTAAAATGACTGTCCTAATTAAATTCAGAGAAAAAAATATTGAAAAGTTCAAGTTAGGGGATGGATGCAAAAGGTTTCTAAGACCCTAAAAATCCCCAGGAGTTTTGTTAAATCTATCATCAAGAAATGGAAGGAATATGGGACGTGTGTCAATGTACCAAGAGTAGGTCGTCCTCACAAACTGAGTGACCGTGAAGAAGGAGAATAGTGAGACGGGTCACCAAGACACCTGTGAGCGTTTTGAACGAGTTTGACCTTTTTGAAGACCACACTTTCAGGGTTTGGCCAAAAAGGCCACAACTCCTTCATTTTCAGTATATGATAATCTTAGTTTAAAAGTCTAGCATGAAAAGTGGCAGTGATATTCAATCCTTAAAGGAAAGCTTGGTCTTTAATTCTTTGGTGTTTTGGACCTCGAGGCTGCTGTACAAATCAATATTACTCTTGCTGTACGTTTGACATATTGACCATAGTCAGAGACAAAAGAACAAATAGCAGCAGCCGCCTCAACATCAGACAGTAGAGTCAGTCTCCAATAACACAAACACTGCCTAAAACTTAAAAAATAATGTACAATTGTGTCAAGAAGAATTGAAAGCCTTCTGTACAGTTATAAATTGCTTCCTAAATTAGTTGTCAATAAGCAGTAATGAATGCGGAGACGAAGTGGGCGAATAGACAAATAAAGAACTGAGGACAGGAGGAAGATTAAAGACTCGTTCCAGTTCAAATGAATGTTTCTCAGAGTGGGAGAACATTAAGGGTCATCAAGGCTAGAACAAACAAATATAAATCACAAGTAACAGCACATAGGGCAGACATATCCACACAAATAAAACAAATAGTTTAAAGTAATGAAAAGTACCACGATTGATCAACAGCACTTTTAAAAAATGACAATCAGAGATAAATGTTTTCTATTACTTATTAAATCAAATTCTGCCTAAATAATGAACAGTTAGTAAAGTTAGCTAGTGCAGTACAAATATGTAACTGAATAACTTCAATCATATAAGCTGTACTGTATAATAAAAAGAACTCAAATGACTGTATTTGGATTTGAATCTGGATCTGACCTGCATTTATGATTTGGACCTTGTTATGAATTGGCGCCATAGAAATAAACCTAAGTGAATTAAATATTTTGCTAACAGACAAACAGGTTTGACGCCAACAGTTAGATATTGCACAATGTGTAGCACTTAGAGTGTGTGTTGGAGATAATGCTCAGCTACTACCTCACCAAACTTGAGCTTAATATCTGTAAAATTAGCTGAGTAAAAGCCATTTCTGTATCTGCCAAGGTTGCTCAGCTGTGGTGGCCAACTTGAATTGGATTGACCTCAAAGGTTAATCAGTTGTAGGTGTACACCCAAAGATTATTTTGAGTGACATGAGTGGTTCTTGAGATATTTTGCTAGCATGACAGACAAACACACACACAAACATGGGTAAAGACATTATCGCTTCTTTGCCTTCAGCAGCGGGCGATAGTTAACAGATACTGAATGTTAAAAACAAAAAACAAATACCATTTTTAAAATACAAACACCGTACAGAGTAAAGACTCTTTCCTTATGTGACCTTTACTCAGAACTGTTCCCATAAACATTTTAGCCTCATCTGTCCCCTTTTTTATCATTTATGTAACTGAGAAGTCATCCTCAACCAGAGGTTTCATTACCTGGCTAATTGCTGCACTAATAAGAGTCTTGTTTATCTTGGAGGAGTAATTTGATGTGTCATTTAGCTTTAATTAGGCCCATGGTGTTTTAATGCAACATTAGGATGCAGACAGAGAGAATGTTCCCATGCCTACTCCAGGTTGGACACATCTATTATGAAGGAGCATTACACAATTTTCCCCAAGATGGATTGATGAGTGCTTCTATTCTGAAGGATAAGAGGAGAAAACCATACAGTAAAACTTAGTACACGGACAACATTATGTGGTCATAACAGGCTCAGTATCAAACTCAGTATTTGTCAAGTACATACCCATTCAGAGTGATTTGATAAACAGTGAGATTTTAATCTATTAAATTAGTGATACAAATTCAACTGAAATCTAACTCCTGCTGATAAACAGTTACATAAAAATGCAATAAAGATCCTTCTTTTTGTTTGTGAGGAATAATTATTGCTGAAGACAAAAGGGTGATAATGTTTTGCTTGTGTCTGTGTGTGTTCATTTGTCTGCATTAGAAAATCTCTTATGGATCACTGAATGGATTCTGATGAAACTTTCAGAAAGTAATTGTTCTGTTGACATCTACTACTGATTATTTTTTTAAGTCAACCTGATTCAACATGGCCGCCACGGCAAAGCAATCTTAGCAAACACAAAAATCTATAACTCAGTCAATTGGACAGATGTTGAACTAAAATTTGGTGTGATAGTAGCTGAGACTGATCCCCAACTTATACTCTGAGCTCTTACTGATCACTTCAGATCTGTGTTTAAAACTTTGTCTTTAACTATTGGCAACAACTGTGGCTGTTTGTTAGCAAACATCTTATGAACCACTGAATGGATTTTAATTAAACCTTTCAGGAAATAGTCTTGAATTTCCACTATTGATTAACTTTTGGAGCCAACCCAATTCAAGATGGCCTCTACAGCCAACTGACCTTAGAAAACACAAAAATGGCTATAACCCAGCCAATTTTACAGATATTGAGCTAAAATTTTGCATGGTTGTTGTTTAGAGTCATTCACAACACGTTCCAACAGCCAACAGATCCTGCAATATCACAATTTTTGACTGAAATGGCTAAAATGCTGTCATTCCTCAACATAAGATTACCTTAGTCTAAAACTCTAGCATAAAAGTTGTGGGCAGAAAATATCTTCAAGGAAGCTAGGCGTTTGCAGTTTAAATGTGAAAGGGAATGGCCTAAATTCAGCACAACAACTTTGAACAGAAAGTTAGATAACCATGGAGAACACACAATGTACTTCTGTTTTCTGGGAGGTAAAAGACAATCATCGCCACCAAAACCTTTTTGCACGTTTGCCCAGTGGAAACAAAGAAGGAGTGAGTTTTTTCAGCTTCTTAATTTTAAAATCAGTGAAGCCTTAATAGAAGACGACCATCTTTGGCTCATTCTCTATCAGAAGAGGGCACAGTTCTTATTTTTAAGTGGGCTTTCTGCCAATAGTTTCAGCTTTGTGCTACAATCTGTAACTTTGAGCCAATCCTAATGAGCTTTGTTTATATAACATTTCTTTCCCATAGTTATTCACACACAAAAAGCAAGCACACAGCACAACTACACCATAAGATGCCAAAAGCTATAAACTGACATGCCAAGTGGCTTAATGGAGTGGAGCATTGTGTTTAGAAAATTGGCAAATAATGAACCCTTTGTCCAAAACACCAAACTTCTGACGACAGAGCAAGAAAACTAACATGAAGAAAAACAGAGAAACTCACATAAAAAACAGTAAACATGCAACACTTTGCAATCGCTATACTGGGACCGTAAAGTTATATATGTAACAATTTTTTTTTTACAGCAGTGTTACAGCAAAAGCATAGAACTTGTGTAACATTTTCTTATATTGAGATCTTAACATTAAATTACATGCAGGGACAGAATTTGTTATGTGTGCACCTGGGGTTTTATTTTGAGTCAAAAGTGTGTCGCTCCATCTACATTTGGTGACAGTCCCCCACTTAGCCAACTGTCCGTTCCCGGGTTTCATGACATGTGTAGTGGCCTCCTGTGCTTTAAGGGTCCCAACTATTAGAGCATAATGATCTTATTTGCTATTAAGTTCATCACGCGTGCATAGATGTAGGTTGCAGGGACCTTGGTTTACTGTAGAGGAGAAAGTGAAAGGCTGGAGGACGATGATAATTGTGGAACAAAACAATCAAATATACAAGAATGCTTGTCATTACCTCATTTGTTGTGTTAATGTTGAGTCTGGAAACATCAATATGTTCTGTAAAGTTATCATTCCTGCAAGTTTGTACTTTAAAAATTAAAATTAACTTTTGATGTGGTTGATTAACTAAAAAAGTTTATTAATTTAACCTAAAAACACAACTGAACTGACCCTTATTTCCACCGTAGCAGCTGTCATCCAGCCTTGTAATAAATTTTATGAACATTTTTGTTTTGTCACTGTGATTTAATTTTTCTAATTTTTTGTTTCACCAGAATTGTGAGAATCTGATTGTTCCCAGTTATAAATCATCCATTCATGCATTTTCTTGACCCGCTTTTCCATTCCGGGTCACGGGGGGGCCGGTGCCTATCTCCAGCAGTCACTCTGCGGGAGGCGGGGGACACCCTGGACAGGTTGCAACTCTGTCGCAGGGCTAGTTATAAATCATCTTGAAGGCAATTAGAATTACTTGATTAAAAAAAAAGACGTTAAAAACTTTTAAAATTTTAATTGTCATGAAAAAAAAGAAAATGTTTTACATTTCTGAGTTTACAGGTTTTAGATTTCATCTATTTTACACATTTTCAGACAATTTTTACAGATTTACATTTCTCTTCTCTTTTTATGCCCAACTAACATTGTACTCATGTACAAACAAGCCCAGAAGGATTATGGGATAGCAGATGGCTCAAACACTTCTTCACCTGAGAGAGAACCAAGTTTAAGTTCTGTCTTCCTCTCTAGTTTTAATCATTAGCTATGTCTTATTCTGTGGAATGTTCTTCTGTATTTTCCCTCCTTTTGAAAAACATTTCTTTGATTTTTGTATAAGCACTAAACTTTTCATATTTAAATGCCTCATTAGGCTTAAAAATTTTTAAAAGGCTTAGAAATTTAAAAACATGGTTTAAAAACATGGTTGTGGACATAAACCAGCCACTAGGGAGCACAAGCCAGGATGACCATATATCACACTGTAAAAAAGCAATACACAATCAGAATGTAGACAACACATTGCAGCTGCGGTTTCCAGAAACATATACTGCCAACATTAATTTTTTTGGCAACTGAACAGAGCTCAATTATTCTCTGTTGTAAACATGCAAAGAACAAATAAGGCCAGTTCCCACAGTATTTGCTTACATTATGTGAATTGCATTTGCAGAAAGACATAGAAAGTACAAGCCAGGTTTGTGGTTCAGTCTGTGATATGACACCCATGAGTAATCTGCAAAGAGCTTTGCACACATCTGATGGTGACATTTATGTCACCCCACTGGACTTCCATGCACTCATATATTAAAGATGAAACATGCAAACTGCAATCAAACTCAGTATACATTCCTGTTGTGTTTTCTTCTTCTATGTAGGTCAATAACTTTCCTTTTGACTCATAGGGCTACTTTGAAAGGACCAATAAGAGAGGTGTTATAATAAACATTGCAAAGTGTACAAAAATGCCATGTTGCAGATCACATTGTACTTTGTCCCCTATCTCCTTCCTGTTTGTCTGAAATAATTATTGGATGCCAGCAAGATAACTGGCAGGAAATGTTTTTTTGTACATCAGTGTTGGGACTCCCCAGTTCTAGATTTTGCAGGGTTACTGACTCAACATTTTTCAGCTAAAAAAAAAAATTGCTTTGTTTGTTTTGAGACCTTTTATTTTTTTGTCAACCTCAGTCTGCTAGAACTTTCTCTCTCTTGCATGTCAGTGTCTTAGTTCAGCATATCAGAGTCAAATCAAGACTACTGGCCCATTTTATGAATAATTCAGACCATAAGGTTATAAAAGACCCTGTCAAGACTTTTTCCTTCTTCAAAACCTCCAATTATTGGACTGATTTAAAGTTCTTCCTTTGCAATGACCTGTCAAATCTTTAAGATCTGAGCTCATGAGTTCAAAGAGGATGTCTTTGGTGACGATGATGTCACTCTCACTAAAACAGAAATTCACCAGAATGGCCACAGATAGCACTTGGTGAAATTTGTTGCCTCTATCTTGCTCAGTGTTTCGCCTATCACTCTACTATTTACATGTCAAAGCCAGACATTATTAACTTCTGTGTGCTGAGTCATCAGTCAAAAAAACCCTCAAAAATGTATTTTTTTACTTAAATAAACATATATCATAAAACGGGGGACAGGAGTGTACTGTAATGAGCCTCCCACCAAACCAGGTCAAGCGTTAGCAGCTGCAAAACGCCAACTTGTTAAGCTACTGTCCCCATATCATTGACAATATATTAAGAATTTTAACAGTCAATGGCCTGTATTCATGGATCAAACATTAGACCTAAAAATAAGGGATGTGAACCTTTACAAGCTATCGTTTCATACCAGTTAGTTAGTTATCAACTCAGTGAAAAAATTACGAAGTACCGTAATCATTCTAGTCAGACCAGAACACTTTATGTACTTTACATGTCTACTTAGTCTAACCAGAGTTTAGCTACTAATGCCTGTAGTTAATTGGCATTAGACTAATAGGTTAAACTTAAATAATGTAGTCTTTGCCCTCCTAATTCTGAAACTATTTAGTCCTCATATTACATGCACTTCATTATTTGGACTTATATTTAGCATATATTTACCAATAAAATAGGTAAAGCCTGGATTTATGGTGATTTCTTTGACAGCATAGACAAGGAAACACAATGAACAAGACAAAAAGTTAAAAGGTCACATTTTCATTAATTCATGAGCTATTATTGCATAAAATTAACCTATGAAACATAATACCATATTTTTTGCAGGTTTACTATACTTAGCATGTGCCTTTATTTTTATTCTGTACCTCTGAGCCACAGCAACCAACATGCTTTGTACTTTATTATGTAAGTTGTTGACATCTGAGTCTTAACAGAACTACTTAACTGAACTAATGCTTCTCTGGGTTCAATGCATCCAGCAAAAAATACTTATGATCAACCACTTGATATCAAAATTACAGCAGGAAAGAAGTGCTTAAATAACAAGAACAAATGCATCAAGAATTACAAGGGGTTGCTGAACTATTTATTCCTCTTTGTATTTTTTTCTACCTACAACCTTGAATTTAACAAACAGATGTTTTCATTTAATTAAAAGTAACAATTGTATGACAAGTACATCAGATTAATGAAGTTACATTGAGGGGGGAAAATTGCTTTAAATAATTCTAAAAAATACAAAACTGAAAAATGGTGAATAGATATGTATTCAACCCCCCCAAACCCAATACTGTGTAAAGCAGTTCTCAGCAGAGTGTTTAGGATCATTGTCCTCAGTCCCAGTCTCAAGTCTCTGAAAGACTCAAACAAGTTCCTCCCAAGAATTTCTTTATATTTTGCTCCATCCATCTTTCCATTAACTCTGACCATGAAAAACATCCCCACTGCATGATGCTGCCACCACCATGCCTCACTGTAGGGATGATGTTCTCAGCGTGATGACAGGTGGAAGATTTGCCTCAGACATGTTGTTGTCCTTGATGGCCTAAAAGTTTAAGTTTGGTCTCACCTGACTGCAGCACCTTCATCTACATGTTTAAGAAAGTCCAACTTTTTTTTCACACTTTTTTTTCCAACTGCCTTTTTCCTGCACTTTTTCATGAATCCCAGTTTTGTGCAGCCTAACATTTATTTTTTGAGAGATTTTGATGGTATTTTGTTACATAACAATCAAGTAGAAATTTTGTGTACAAAATTCATGCTTCCATTGTTAAATAAAAATAAAAAAGTAAGATGATGAAGTAAATTTATATTTTAGTTGCTTGCGAGGCAAAATAGTAATGAAAGGCTTTTCAGGAATAAAAACACTTTAAGCTTAAATAGTTAAATGATAGAGCAACAACACAACACTTTATTATGTGGAATGTACTTAGAGATTAAAGGGTTTTTAGCTTCGTTTCATATATATCTTAATTAATTTCATAGCATTAAAAGTTCTGTTTTAAAATAATTGCTTGTACAGTTTTAAGTTCCATATTGTACATTGGTTCCATGGATCGTGGAGTCAGCATCAATCACATCTTTCCATAAATATTTGAGAAAAAGTTACTGCAAAAAAATGTGCAACAGATGAGTCACAACTCTGCTAATAAAAGCACAAATGACACCAACTGAATTGCTTCTCGCTTGACTCGGCTGATGTTCTGAATTATTATGCTTATGCTGTGCATAATGTCTGGAAAAAAAAAACAAGAGATGGATTTCCAGTCTTTGCAAGCACAGATATACACATATTTTTATAAAATTATAGTTATGCTACTCAAATTTTACAAAGTTTATCTTTACTTTTCATTCTGTTTTGCTTTTCTTTGTACCAAGAGAATAATCCTACACACCTCTTGTTCTTTCACTTTTTGATCCACAATGAAAGCCTCATTTTCTAAACATATGAGTTAACAGTACCCTGAACACACATTTAGTGAAAAGTCAAGAAACTAAATCGACTGAAGGAATGGATAAAGTCTTCTCCTTAACGGGTTGATATAACTCATGGCTGATGGGGTTGAAGGAGAAATGTTTTCTTTACAAGGCAGAATGGTGTTTAAGAAGTGATGCATTTCTCATTCAGCAAAGAACAAGCACCTAAATATTCTGTCAAATTAAAGTAGTGTAGCTCAGCTATAAGATTTAAATCTAATTTTATCTCTAACAGCATAAACAGTCAGTTCATACTGTAATTATCACCTGCTGCCTAAAGCAAAAGGCAGTAATATTTTTACTTGTGTCTGTGTGAGTGTGTTTGTTTGTCTCTAGTATTAGCAAAATGTCTCAATAATAAGAAGATGAAGTTTAAAGAAACACTCAGAAAGTAATCACTGGATGTACATCTACAATTGATTACCTTTTGAAGTCACCCAAATTCAAGATGGTTGATGCAGCTAATCATCATCAGCCAACACAAAAAGGATCTAACTCAGTCAGCTTTACAGATATTGAGCTAAAGTTTGATGTGGTTGTAGCTGAGAGTCAGAATACATACTCAGAGTGCTACTCATTGCACAAGATATTTGCTTAAAACCTTAGCATTAAACTTGTTTGTCTGTTAGCAAAATATCTTAACAGCAAAATTAGGTCAGAAATGAAATGTTTCACATAAAAGTGACACTATGCTGTTAAAGTGAATTATCTCAAGCAGTCAATGTGATTTGACAGTTAATCCAAAGCTTTTTATAGATTCCTCCTATGGTTCTGCACATGCATTCAAACATTTGCATGGAAAACATACTTTGTTTTATGCTGTCGTGTGTCTGTACTAATGTGTTCCACCATAATCCAGACATTAGTCCATATAAATAACTTATAAATTATTTGTTAGGGTGAAAATTAAAGCTTCCTGTGTTCAGGGCACTCAGAAACACAAATAAATATCTGCAGGAGTGATGGAGCACATTACATTAACATTCACGCTGATGTACATGCACATGAACACATCACTCATTTCCTTTCAGTCAGACTCTGTAATGTTTGCATTAGTTCATTGAGTTCTGAATTCACTGTTAGACGAGTCCACAGTGCAAATGAGGGTCGACAATTAGCCTAATGAAGTGCAGGAGAAAATCACACTCAGTGCTGTGTTAACAGTTGCTCAGTGAATATTCATGCGCTGTTGGTTTTGCAGATGTACTAAAAGGCGGCACAGCGTTGCTGAATACCAATCATTGCATTTCCACCCGGCGCTCGTCTGGTCCCTCAGCTAAGGTAACGTCCTAATCAGCCTCATTGCTCTGAGGCTTTTGCAGTGCACTGAGGTGTGATCCTGTCCAGCTCCAGCTGCTGCTGTCCACCATTTAAATATTTCTCTTCTACAAACAATCCCATTTAAAAAACTAATTAGATGATTTTAGTAAGTACATTTTTTACCTTATGTAAAGTGAGTTTGAGGACCCAGAAACAGGCTAAAGAGAGGCAGCTAGATGCGGGGAGGAACTTTTATTAATAGAAGCAAAAATTACAAATAAATACATTAAAAAGAGTAAAAAGAAACAGAAACTAAACCAGCATAAAGCAGAACTATCTAAAGAACCAAGGCTGGGGGGACATAAAGAGTACAATAATAATCTGACAAAAAGACAGCTGAAAACTTTGACCTGTAAACACCAAGGAAGTGGGAGAGTAACAAAGTACAGATGTGCTGATTACTAACTCAAGTCTCATTTGCAATAATAGCTGAATGCTGAAACAGTTGATAAAATGTATTGAAACAAAGCAGAGAACAGACTTAAGGAAATGAAACTAATAGCAAAACAACTGAAAACCAAGAAGATTTCAACAAAACCTAAAAATACAAAACCACTAAAAGCTGAGCAAGAAGATACCAGAAAAACCAAACAAGAACCTATAAACTATATCACAAAACATCACACATTACATGGCTGGTTTATGAAGCTACTGATTATTCTTTAATCTCCACAAAGTTTTTATTGTATAAACTGCTGAGTCATTGTGTTACATCTATTAGCAAAATATTAAGGTTTTTCATTTCTAATTTTATATGTATTTTCATGGAGACCTCTTACCTTTTCTTTTATAAAATATTTGTTGCTGCATCTTGTTAATCCAACAAAAATCTGTTTATTAGATATGTTGGCATGACATGGCACTAAGAAAATATATAAAATATTTAGCTAAAGTTAGATGTACAGGTAATGTTTATGCACGATGTTTTGGCAACATAAATGTTGATTTGTTGTTCAAAAATAGAAATAAATACATGGTCCTTATAGTAAAAAAAACAGTAACATAAAAAAATTAATTCTCCTGTTAGCTTAATCTGATCATCACTCACTGCAGTGTGGCACCATGTAGGTCAAAAGTCATGTTTGGAGTATTTCTATCAGTGATTTTTTTGTAATTTTGGTAATAATGAAATATTTATAGTTTGCACAAAGAAGTACTAAATGGTTCACACAAGTATTCCTGATTCTATGCAGTGATTTTAGTTGTTTTAATATAGTGCCACTCAGATGCTTGAATTTCAAAAATGTAGGTTTTCAGGCTAGTACTGGGTAACAATACATAATACAGTTTGCTATACCTGGTACATACTTAGTATTTACAGGGTCAACTATATTATGCATTGCTACTAAGATTTGTTTAAAGTCAATAAATGTTTTAAGTTTTTATGTACCACAAATGATTAAAATCCTCAATTGTTTTCCCATTGCTTCTTGATGTATTTATGACATTGTTGAACTCTTTGTCTGCATTGAATAGAAATACTTTAAAATAATGTTGCCTCTTTGGAATGTACTACTATGAAAAATATATTGCAAATATATTGCAATCCTGTTGCCTCTAACCAGTTGTGAGATAATCCATAGGGTGTGTTATTAATGTTATACAACCTTTTCAGTGTCACATAATCCTTGCCTAAACTTTTCTTAACATTACTTGTGACTTTTCTGGCATCACCATCAAACATATATATATGTTTGATGCATTAAGTTAAGGACAAGGATCTAATAATTTGGATTTACAGGCCTTTATAATCTGCACAACAAAGGCAGGATTTCAGTCAAAAGCTATTTTCTAACACAGGGATTCTTGATCAGATGCTAATGATTTATAACTGATGTTAAGTATTTCCCCCTATTTTTAGTATTTGCTCCTGTTTTTTCACCCCCTACTTTCATCATTCTGGTCAGCCAGGCCAGCCTGCTGGGCAGGACTGACTGTGGGCCAGGCCAGCCAGATGGAAGTGAGATTATCCTCCATTAGATGACATAATGCTGTGGTGGCTGTTATTTCACAGACACAAACAGATCAGCCAGCTGGTCCTAAAGCGATGAGTAGGTGCTGATGATTTGTCTGACAGACCAAAACTGAAATAATGAGAGAAAAACAGTAATAGCATGACAAATTTTATTGGGTATTTATTCCAATAAAAACCTGTCTTAAAATTAGTGTTTCAATTCAGCTTCTTTACTTTCTTTAACACAGTTTGTCACATTCACTTCACCTAAACTGAATTTAGTAACTTGTGGTTTTGTCTTGTGCAGGTTGTTTTCTCAGGGCGTAGCTTGTAATAAAAGCACAGAGCAGACAGTGCCAGCAGTTTACACACATTGTCTGTTTAAAGGTTAATGCGAGCTTTAATTATTTAGTTGAACTGAACACATCTCAGATTAAAAATCAAATCAATGCAAACATTTATTCCACAGATATGCTGTGCAAGACAAACGCTTAAGTCCTTAAAAACAAAAACACCAAAAGAAACAAGCAGCCACTAAAACAGTGAACTTACAAAGTCAAACTGGTTTAAATAAACATTTTCATACATGTTGATTTGATCCTTTGGGATCTGTAAATTTTCTGACTAAATGTACTAAAAGGTTTAGGTACAGTCATTACTCTTGGGAAAATATCAGGCATCAGCCAGTAAAACATGACATGAACAAAGTCAGCTCAACACTGCTACCTAGTGGCATTTGTGTGCAAATGCTATCTGTGACAAAAACAGAAGCAACTGCGAAAGTAAAATTATAGCTTAAATTTCCTGCTCATGATGTACAACAAAGTGGTTTATGGATGCTGAAAACATGTTTGACAAATGGGAAGGATGTCTGAAGTGTTTTGAAGCTGCTAGAATTAGAATACAGTTTCTCATGGTTTAGATTGTGCTCTATTGTATAATTTCAAAAGGAATATTTATTCCCAAGTAAACTAGTTTTGGTTTTTAAACAAGCAGACAAGTCTTTTTTTTGTCTTATGACCCATATTTAAATTTTAGTCCCATAAATTTATAATAAAACCACAATATTACTCCAGTTTTTGGCTTTTGACTGCCAGTTTTACTCATTTCTACAGTTAAAAGGAAGAACTTTGAAAACAGGAATTGAGACACAGTTTCTTTCTTCT
>JAOXNZ010000030.1:8330992-8350585 GCA_028566095.1 Kryptolebias brasiliensis
AGTCCAGTTGCTTTTGTTTTTAACCTTTTTTGGATTTACCATGTCCTGGATGACTGAGAATCTACACCAGCATACAGACTCTACTGTATAGCTCAATGGGTAATTTCCAAACAGCAGTTATTTATAATAATACTGTTGACAACAACACAAACTCTGCTTGTATTACAGGGTAAACAGATGTTCAGTTGAACTGTATATGTATCTTTAAAGTCTGGCCACTATTTTATTAGCATCTCTGCACTTTCCTTAAGAAGATATTGTGTTTTCTGCATCATGTCTTTTGGTTTTGTTTATGCTACTTTTACTTTTTTTTCAATTTGTTTCTCTTTAAGTAAGATAGTGGCCCTTTTAATTCACACTAACTACATTTTTACTATAGTAACTACCAAATATTATTTTATTATCATTTTTAGTAGCTGCTGAGCTTTCACGTATTCTGAGCTGATACTAAATGGTGATAATGCAGTGGGTGTGGGTGAAGGAGGGTATTGTGATATAGATTCGTGTTTGTTTTGGAATCTGTAGACGAGAGTTTTGTGAATTGTGATCTAGAAACAAATCAAACAGCTTCAATTTCTTGCATAAAGTGTTTTGCTGTCAACTCACTGTAACGAGAAGAGGACTCCAAAGCTGGAGAGGACGATCATGGGGAGGAGGCAGTATCCCAGCACGCTAGCCACGCAGCCGAAGGACACACCTGTCATGCTCATAAGGTTGAGCAGGCAGTACATGGCGAGGCAGCCGATCGCACTGATGCCGTACACATAACCAAACTGGATTTTACCTGACTGTAAACAGGAAAAAAATTAAAAAGTAAACACACACAAAAAGATACATATACTCCAGTACGTTTAAAGATGAATGAGAAAATGCCACATTAAAGTTCCAAGTTTTAACATTAATTCGAGTAAGCTAGAAAGCAAAGAGTGAAATCTCACACCTAACTAACAAGCTTTCATGCTTCTGCCTCAATATGACTCATAGTAAACCAGTTATTTACAGTGTATCGTTGGGCTGAACGCCCCACACAAAAACAGCACTGGAATAAGCATTAGAATGAGTTTGGAGGTATAAAAGTGCACTCCATATGCTCAGTCAGTTTTGAGATGGCAATTTCATTACTGAGCAAGTCAACAGTTGTAACACATTTAGCCAAAGAGTTTGGATGGTAGACATTAGTTGAGGATCAAAGATTTTTTAAGCGTTTTAATCTTAATTTCGTTTGAATAAAGTTCTAATAAAAACCTACTCAAATTAGTTGACACTTAGCAATTCCATTACCAAATAACTAATTTAGCTGATTGACTGTAAAGAACAAAAAATATGTAACTATCAAAATGGAATCATTAGTGTCTGGATTTTTTTTTTGGCATCAGAATCCACCCAGTGATTTACCAAGAGGAGTGTTGCCCCAAAGGCCAAACAAAAGACCATCGGGCCAGCCAGGTCTGTCTCGTTCATGATGCTGCCATCTGCTGCTTTCAGCGGGTGGAGCACTGTCAGAGTCTTCTGCCAGATGTGGTCAAAATTGATGCCTAATTCTAAGATGAAACACAAATTGCACATTTACAATACCACAGCTGTGATCAAACACTTTTGGTAGTCAACAATTATATGATATAATCATGCAAAAGTTATAAAAGACAGATAGAAACAACTTTATTGATCCCTTGGAAAGACTCTTCAGGGAAATTAAAAAAGGAGGACAATGCAGTGAAAGAATAGCATAGTTTTTGGTTGCTTCCACGAACTTGAAATTATTCAGAAGAGTTGGAAACAGTACAATAGTTAAGTCCAACAAAAGAATGGTTAAACACCTAAAAAAGCAAATGTTTAAATGAATAAATATAGAGATGAGTTGATTTATACAGTAACTTGATTAAATGATAACATCAACACTTGTCACTTTTATGAAAAAACACACAAAAAGCAGTTTGTTATAATCCAGAAGTTGTAGTACTCATGTTGTGCCTAATTTACCTTCTAGCAGCGGCGGCTCATCATCGAAGCTGTTACTGTACATGGACTGTGACGTGGATGGGTTGTAGGTCTGTGTAGGCTGGAAGATTTGTCCTGTGTATGGCTGCTGAGGTTGCATCATTCCCGGGGCAGAATAGCCCATGGGCTGGGAGTAATCATACTGACCGTACGGCCTGGGAAATGAATGTTGACAGTGAACGATAGGACACAAAACAGCCTAAAAAACCCTCCGCATAATCTGTTACTTGGAAAAGAAAACATACATAATAGTACATAAAGGAATACATTCTACAACTGCCATCTCCCTCATTTACACACACTTTTTGTAATCTCTACTCATCACTTAAAACATCAACAACGTTAAATAAGGTGTAGGCAGAGGCTTAGAAATGTCACACAGAGTAGGTTTTAGCTCCTGAAGTGGCACTTTAAAGACATGATTGTTTTGTTTTTTTAAATGTGTCAGTACTGAAGGAGAATCAGATAGAAACAACTTTTCTTTCTTACTTGTTGTAGGGGTTTTCAGAGTTACTGTAGCCATAGCCACCCTGGCTTTGGTCATCTACACTGTAGCTGGACTGGTAAAAGTCTGTGTTGAGGTTATCAAAGCCCGACATTTCTCACTCTGTGGGGAACAAAAGGACACAGACGACATTATGTCACACATTTTATTTTTCCCTTTGGTTTGAATCATGCATTATACAAACAACTGCTAACAAGTAGCCAGGTGACAATTACTTTAAAGGCATATTTAAAGTTTTATGTTTCTGATGTAAAGTAGACCTGAAAACAACAGGAAGCTCAACAACTACAGCTACGTTTACAAACAAAATTTTAGCAATTTACCTAAAGAGTTTAGGGTTACAGCTATATAAAATTTGGTCAACGGTGCAGGCATTACTTTTGATTTAATAATACTTATAATATATAATAATATATTTAATGGAAATGTGTTCTTTTAATTAAATAACTATAAAGCTGGAAAATACCGTTTTTATGAAGGCAAACATACAGTTGCTCAAAAGGTGCAACCACCAACATCTTTAAAATATGTGGGGTATTGTTGTGTTTGTAATATTATATTTGATCCACCTATAGCAGACAATTAGGTCTTGATGGTACAAAATTTAATATACTTTAACAACCTCAAAACGCTCAACTTTACCAACATGTAAAGTCAGCAGCAGTAAAGGTCTCAGAAAGCATCATTTATTAATGATGTTTAAGGATACAAATCGTCACCGCTGTCAGCGTATTATTTTTAACAAAGCATTCAAACTTATATAAAGCAATTAACACAACTGAGTCCTTAAAATGTGATGTTCTACACAAAAACAGAGACTCCCCCACTTCTCTCTGAGTTTGAATGTGATACAATAACCTCAAAACAAAGCAATAAGTCTGTGCTTTAAGCCTATAAAATAATAATTAAGCCCAAACACGTTTCTGGGAGAGTCAAAACTGATATTTCTATCAAACAAAAACAGTGGGACTACGAAAAGTTGAATATAGATAAACAATCAAGGTAAAAATTATAGTCAATGTCCAAAAAGTGCTTTATGTCTCACTACTGTCTCTCCAAAAAGCATCTGGGTATTTGAGTTTAATTTTCTTTAACGACGAGGACAGAGCAGCGTTAGCTTGTTAGGGATAACGGTAGCTTCCTTAAAAGATGCTACCGCCTTCACTAACAAAAACCAAGACAAAACTACAGGCTGTAAACCCTTTTATGGATCTTTACTATTAGGTGCACCAACTAGCAAACCACTTGAAAAGCGAAACCACCTATAGATAACCGACATGACTGCTTTAAAGCTGTTAGCATCTCCTAATCTTTAGAAGGCTAACCGTTCACTCTGCCGCTAGTTTGTTAGCTTTAACAGTTGCAGAGACATACCTTATAAATACTGCGCATATTACCAATAACGTATTATTTCATTTAATTTATTTAAACGGAATCGTTATCTTTATTCTCAAAAAGCATCATAACTAAGTGACTTGCCTGTATGACAGTGTACAACTCTAACCAGAGCCCTGCCAACTTGACAGTGGTTGCTACGTGTCAGGAGAAAGGTAGCGGACGGGAAGTCGTAAGGGACATGACACAGTACTCGTTGCAGAAAATGTGACGCCATCTATAGACAAGGTTTGGTACTACAAATTCAACTTTTTTACTTCTAAAAGAAGATACGTTGTTCTTTCGCTTTATTTTAAAACATCATTAAATTAATGAAATTAAATAGCAATTTAAAGGTCAATCCAAAGTGCAGGGAGTGTTTAAAGAGTTACAGACTAGAGGAATGAAAATGTTATCACTTATAACAAATGAAATTGACCTAAGCACTTCACAGTTAGGCCAAAACAAAGATATATTAAAACACAATGTAAAAAATAAATGTAAGTTACAATAAATAGAAATAAAAGATAAAAAATAAAACCAAAGCTACATAAGTTATATTGAAGCCTTATGCTCTATTAAAGTATTTATTTTTAACAAAACCATATGAGTCTTAACCAGAGTCTTGTTTATCTCTACAGTCTGAGCATTGTAAATATAAAGAACTAAACTAAAGCCATATCAAATTCCCAATGACGTTAGTTTTAATCTGGAAAAAACTGATTGGTTAATTGTATAGTTCTCAGTGTGTAGATGTTAAGACCAGTTAAACAACAAAGAGAAGATTGGTCTACATCAACATATAGAACATTAAACGTGCACATAAATAAAATAATTAAGATCTCTAACAAGGAGATACAGCTTCATGTTGATATTTACTCCGAGTTTTGAAATGGTCAGTTTCACAACTGTACCCACCTGTTTATCGTATTTAAAAGACCTGTCAAGTATCACACACAGGTTTTTTGACAGCAGAATGAGAACCCAATTACCTAAAGTAAACTAAATTGGATTAGATTTTCAAACCCAAATTACTTTGGTCTTGTTTCCATTGATGTTGAGAAGGAAATAAGGACCATCAGAATTCATGTAATCCATTTTCTATGGCTGCAGCTTAATTATAACTTCATAGACCGAAATCATTTTCTATGGCGATGCATATATTTTGTATTTCAAGCACCAATTAAGCATTAAAGTGCTAGAAACCCTGTTGTTACAAGCTAGGTTATCCATCCTTTCGTAAAATGATGACAGGCAAATGAAAGAGTTTACGTAAAACACATTAGACGCACATACAATCTGTACATCATGAATTAAAAAAATCTGCTGCCTGTTTGAGACCCAATCATGTTATGACATGTAGTTTTAGAACACCAAAGCTTAATGGTTGCAAATAGATTCAGAGCATAGATGACAATAAAGGGCAATGAAACAGCACAAGCACCGGGCAGCTGGGAAGAACAAAGGTTGTCGCTTTGAACAGGAAGCAGAGGGGGAGATCAATCACCCTGCGTTTGCAGGATGGTACAGATAATGCAAAGTAATGGGCCCATGACCTCTGCCGAGAGGAAGTAGGGACAGTAGGAAATGAGAAACAGTAACAGAATAACAGAGGCTGGTTTGGACTATTATAAACAGAAAATTAGAAATGAACAAATGCAAGCAAAGAGACAGAGAGAGAGAGAGAGAGAGACTCCACAGTTCTGACACTCTTTCATCTTTATTTTTTACAAATCAAAAGAATATAAAAAAAGAGTAAAAACAACAATATAAACACAATCAAATACTTAAAGTGACAATTTATGTTTAAAAAAACAGATCTTCAAGCCAATTTTTAACAATTACTGACTGGATCTCTTACTCTGAGCTTCTTAAAATTGAAATATTTCCTTTCTCTGTGCTGAAACAAGAACACTCTTGCCAATCATAACACAGAAATACATTAGACATAAATTAACTTCAGCAGTGTGGAAAGGGAACTAAATTATACAGTTTTTTTTTCCACCGCTCCTGGCCCAGAGATACAGAAATATTTTACAAATGACAGGTGGGAAAATAATACATGCAGAGAAATGCATGAAGAAATAAAATCTCATTATTCACATGTGACATATTGAGTGTTTTCCAGCTTTGATGGTAAACATTGTTTGAGTTCTGGGTCTCTTTGGGGAAAAGGAGCTTTCTGGTAAACGTACAGAACTGTTTCCTCATCAAGGTTTCACAAAGCAAAGTTGCATACAAAAAAATCTGTTTGAAGCTACTTAAATGCTACCGTTTACTGAATACATATACCGTATTTTAAAACATTTTTATGAGTGGCATTTTCTATGCTGAATGACTTTGCTAAAGTTTGTTAAAGAAGCTAAAACTGAATTTTTAAAGTTAAAATAAGCAGAACAGAGACTAAAAGAAGCTAAACAGAAACTAAAGCTGAAATTAGCTAAACAAATGCTCAAAGTAGCAATAGGTACAGTAGGTAAAATGAGTAAAACAGATGCTAAAAAAAAGTAGCGAAACGTAGGAGAACAGTAGCTCCAGGTAAAAGTAGCAAAACTGTAGCTAAAATGACCAAATTTTCACCTAAAAATGAGCAAAACTGTTGCTACAATGACCAAAATGGAAGCTAAAAGCTAAAAGTAGTGTAGGAAAACAAAATATAGCAAGTATGCAGAAATAGACACAATTTAAAAAATGTTTTATTGACGAATTGAAGAGCCCCTCGATGCTTTTCTATGGGGAATATATTAGTAAATAAAGTTAAATTTGAAAAATATCAAAGTTTTGAAAAGTATAAAAGTTACAAAAACCAAAAGTCATAGCACACTATCCCTGATCAACCTGAACCTTTTGATATATAAATGATTAAAATAGCACAATGTGTGCAGAAGTAGTTTGATTGCAAAAAATGTACAAAAGAAACTATAAACTTGAAAACAATAGTGTGAATGCTGACTCAGCATCCACACAAATGTGGACTACAGCAACCTTCATAACTGGATTATTGCTGTAAGAATAAACAAAATCACTTGGACTATTGAAACATGAATCCTTTCAGCAAGAGCCCATGACTACTCATGAGTAAGAAATGAGTCTCCTCTCCTTCATTGCCTTTCATCATTTTTAGACTTTTAATCCATTCTATACATGAAGAATGTGCCTTTCGTTTTAATCCACTTAATTAAAAAAATCTAAAAGTGCCAGAGAGGGTAATTAAATTTAAAGGAGCATATTGCCATATGCTGTCATAATTGCTTCTTTAAATATAGCCTCTGCTGTAATCCTGTAGTCACTGTTGGGGTGGATGAGTGGATTAAAACCAATGAAGTTCTTCTGTAGCAACAAACCCTCATCTTCAGCCACCTACCGTATCCTCAATTATAGATTTTCTCCCCACCTTCACAGCATCCAGGAGAGGGGGAAAACTAGCATAATCTATGCTATTTTGCACAAAACCTATGCAAATGGTGGATCATTTAAATTGTAAATTTTGAGCTTGTTGAAAATGACACAGTGGGAGAACTCTAATTCTGGCTAAATTGTAAGGGCACATATTTTCAACATAGTTACAAAATTAACCTCCTTTAATTTATTAAATTCAATTTTCTGCCATCCAACTGTTGTGACTGCAGCACAGATCATAAATTAGTCGACATCTGGTGTTTGCAGGCTTCTTTCACTGGAACAGCTTTCTTCACTTTAGGAATGACTTAACACAAGCTCAGAAAGAATCGTCCACAGCTGAGCAGTTTCTGTCTTTTATTCCATTATGACATATTCATCCACTTCAGATCTAAAAATTTATAATACTGAGAATAACCCTTCTTGAATGTTTTGATTATACTGGTAACAACATAACATTGAGATGAAAAAAATACAGAACATTAGATGTTCACAATGGCTTAAAAAGTTTTTAGATTTAAATGATTTTCCTGTCAAAAATGTTTCCAGTTAAGAAACATTTGCAGGGCATCATTAGTGGTTATGTGGAATATTTATACATAAATGCTCCACAATAATGTCCATTTTTTATACAATAAATTATACAATCAGATGTTGATGCACAGCTTCTCAGTCTATATGCTAAACAACTGTATATAAGCAGCACACCATCAAACCAGCCAACCAAACAACCATCTGACCATGAGACCATGACCAACCGACCAACCAACCACAAATCTATCCACCCAACCAAACAACTAACCAACCAACTGACCAACAGACTGGCAACCAACCAACCACAAATCCATCTAACCAATTGACCAGCAGACCAGCAACTAAGCAACCAACAGACCAACAGATTGGCAACCAACCAAACAACTGACTGGGAACAAACCAACCAACTAACCAATCAACCAACCAACAGACCGGTAACTAACCCACCAACTGACCAAACAACTAACAAACAACCACCTAGCCAACTAACTGACCACCAGATTGACTACCAACCAATCCAACTAACCAACCGACAACCAACAAATTAACTGACCAACAGACTGGCAACCATCCAACCAACTGATTGAATGAACAGCAACCAACCAACCAATTACCAACCACCTAAACGACTAACTAATTAATCATTTATTTATAGAGCTCCAAAAGTAACACAAGTTGCTTTACGACAGTAAAACAAACAAACAAGTGAACAAACCTTCAATTAAAATAAGTTGGAACAGTAATGGTATGAAAATAAAATTAAATAAAGATGGCTGAAATAAAAAGGGACTGAACAAACTGAAGAAACACCGGGGCTATATTTTAGAATTGTAAATAAATAAGTAATTGAATGCTGGAAAGTGTACAAAGAACAAAAGACATTTTAAAATGAAAATGAGGAAAAAAATATAAAAGTGAGCTAAAACCTACACTTTACTCAAACACACACAGTTATTTGCCCCTTTTTTCAACCTTTGTTTCTGATCTCACAAATGTTTTTTTTTTTTTAAGGCTCATTTCATTTCAAGTAGAGTGTGCTGTGCCTTGGTGTCTTTTCTTCGATGTCTCTGTTGGACATCAGGGACTGCACCAGTCAACCCATGTGTGTGTTCTGCCTGTCAAAACAGATTTAGAGGCTTCTAAAATAAGCCTCATTTTATAAACAGTTACATTGTTCTCTTTTTTTTCCATCCATCCTAGCCTCCATGGTCTCTCAGCAAGTTTCACTGTGCACTTTTCATAACTTTTGTTTCAGGGACTGACTGTGGTGATTCCATTCACTGTGATGGATGTCAGGCTGCTCATAAATTCTGCAGCATTTTGTTAGAGCACATCTACTTGGAGAAGTTTTTATTTTCAACAAATAACTCAACTTCTTGCTCTATAGGTACACTGAAGGCAAATCTCAATAGGGATACTAATGCCAACAGTTTGTTTTACTGCTAATAGGTGATAGTTTTGCCCAATGTAAAAACAGTTACAAAAGTTGGTTGAATTTTAAGTTTCTCTTTATAGTGCTCCTCTTTATTGCTTGTTAGAATATTGCTCATTTTCACATGTGAATAAAAATTCAGGATTATACCCCACTTTGGTCTTTGTCCCACTCAGACTAGCTGTTAGCTTATGAATCTGGTCAAATTTCTATTCCTCCAAAGTGGGGCCATTCAAGGAGCTATCTACAACAGGTAAGATATTAATTGCCTTTCCTCTGAAGCCCACTTGAAATGATCTGGACTATCACTTTTACAAATGCAAGGCCCGCTTTGGGAAATATCAGAGCTCGTTAATGTTTTTTGTGGACATCTACAAGACTTCCAGTTATTGTTTGGGGATTTATTGAGGTTATTTTTTTAATAATGGTTATGAAACTGCAAGCATAATAATGAAACCTATTAACTTGGCCCTCTTGAGGAAAAAGATTCTGCAGGCAAATGGAAATGTTGATTTCCTTTCTAACAGTCATGGCAAATCCCTTGAGAAGTTGTCTCTGTGTTCCAGACCTCAGCTTGACCTCTTAAGTTCATATTAGCAGCAATTTCCTAATTATGATCTGATCTGAGGTACTTCGTCTACTAGGTGCTTTTATACTGCTGATATTTGGGGCCATGTTTGAGTTTTGTTCTTTGGAGCCCAAACCTTGGTTCTACCTCCCATTTTTCCACCACATAATTCTTCAGAGCTGATGCAATTATCTTGCCTAAATGTTGAAATGAAGGTTTAATCTTTACGTCTATGCTTTTACTCTTGGTCAGTTCATATTTTATTGTTGTTGTTCATTTCTCAACTTAAAGCCGAACTGAATATAAATCACCATAAATTGACATTTCATGCATGTTATTTAGTCAAATACATCCACACAACATTGCAGGGATCCGTTTTTTGACCAAAAAGTTAAATAAACTGTTTTTAGCGTTTAAGTCAATAATTTCCGAAGTGGGTGATTTGTGGGGCGAGTTCCATCCTGGTTCATGACGTGTGTTGTGCCACGGCCGACCAAGAATGTCACTACTGTCTGGTTGTTTACTAGTGAAAATGGAAGAAGAAGCCTTTTTTGAACACGAAGAAATGCCGGAAGACTTCACGGGAGTAGTGGATATACAACCATACCAGTATAAACCTGAACCGACGGCTGGATCTCCGGAATCAGATAAAAACTCTTCAGATTTGGATTCTGATGATCACCAGAACCATCATGGCTGACAAAACAATGTCTAAACCTTTATTTTTTAAAGTAATTAATTAAGGTATGATTAAAATATATTCCAAAGTTTCCTCCACTGAAACCATTTGTATGTTTTCTCCTTCCCTTTCAGAACAGGTATGATCTTGTTGTTTTCTATTCTATTTCTGCTAAATGTCAGACTCATCTCCTTTGCTCTTTTCAAGCCTCTGTCACACTGTTGCATAATTAAACCGACTGTCAATAAAGAAACAAACATTTGTGCCATGCTAAGGGATTTCTGTTTCCCAACAGCTTGACATGGTTCATGTTCTCAATCTGATGAATTATTGCAAACCTGGAAAACTAATTTGCTATTTTACTGACTATTTTGCTATTTATTTTAACATAAAGTGTGACCCAAACACTTATTTTTAAGATAGCATTGGCCAGCAATATTCATAGTGAGACTGTGGTCAGTAATGGTTCATGATACTGATTCATTTCCACATATGAATCAGTATACAGATCAATTCAGTCACTTTTGCTGTATATACTTTTTTTTTTTTTTTGCTACAACCCACATTTTCTGAACAGAGCATCCCAGAATCCTCTGAGTACCAGGCAGCACCAGGATCTGTAATTCCTGTCAACTGTTGTTCTTTGTGTGGGGTGGATTCCCCACTGGATGCTCTGCTTTCCTGAAGAAATCAATGATGGCAGGAGTGAACAGAGACCCACAGCATGTTCAGTTATACAATATCTACTCACCAACTGTCACAGCCACTTTCTCACACTCCCAAATGCTAAATATTATATACAGAACATCCTATAGGCATATAAGGCAAATTACTGCTGGTATGAACTGGGTACTGCATCTTTAAAAAAGGTTTCACAGTTCAAAGGACTTTCGAAGATTTGGTCTCCATCGAAAGATTAGTCATATGCTGAGGACCTGTGGAAACTATCTTTTAATCCCAAGAAACTGAAAAGTACTGCACTGGAACACCTGGACACCTGAGGAGAGAGAGAGAGACATGTTGTGCTGTGACAATGACACACACATGCACAAACACTCCTACACACTGACAGAAACGCACACTGCAGCAGAGCTGATATGGAAGTAGAGGAGCAAAGCGATTTGCTGCTTTGCAGAGTTCCCTTATGGCCTGCAAGCTGGCAGAGGGAGAGCGGATGCTTAGCAACATCTCATCTACATGGTTTGCCACGTCAACAAGGTGAGGATCCCTTTAGGCTCAGTAATCTTTGCTGCGGAGTGAACCACCAAGGAGTGGCCTCACAGAGACTTGTAGGAACAAGAGTTCACTCCTTTCACTGCACATATCTCTAAAGTTATAGTATACACCTTAAAGAATCATCCTGATCAAAACAAGAACATCTTCAGTAAATCTATTAGTTTTTTGTTTTAGAAGCTTTTAGGACAACTTTTTTCAAAGACAACTTTTTAAACTGTAATATACATTTTTAAACAAAACAAGCTGTACAGCCTCAATTTTAAATAAGGTTATGGCTGTACAAATAAAATCAGAATGTGTAAATAAAGTCAGATAGTTGTGTAAAATGAGTTAAAGAAATGTGACTTGCAAATTTATAAAAATCATATTTAAAACTAAGTAGATAAACTGGATTTTCTGTGAAAACCTTTGAAATTTACTGAAGATGCAGGAACTAAGTTGTTAAGGCTTAAAAAAGCGAAACACTTGCTCAAAGCACCAAAACACTACCTAAAAGAAGCAAAACACTAGCTTAAAGCTAAAAGTAGCAAAACGCCAGCTAAAATACCCCATCTCTTGCACAGTGACTGCTGGAGAGAAATACCAGCTCCCGACAACCTAGAAAGGAAATGTGGGTGAAGAAAATGGATAGATGGATGGATTGCCTGGGAATAGAGGATCAACCTGACAGCCTGATGCTACCACCACCTTGCTTGACAGTTGGTACATCATTCTTCGGTTTGAAAGCCTCAACTTGACTCCTCCAAACATAAAACAACTTTTGTGGCCAAAGGTACACAGTGTACTGATGTGTGCTGTTAATTTCAACCATGGTGCTATGCTCCTTAATCTTAATTTGTCATGTGGATTGACACCCTAGGGGTAGAACAGCTTAGTGTCAAAGAAAGTATATGACAGAATAGGGGAAAATCCAGTTTCTGCCAACCAAAGCATGGAATTTCCCCCATTTTCAAAACCAGAATATTGGGGCCTGCATAGGAATGCATTCAAACCACTCACCAAGTGGCAGGCTCCTTCAAAATTTCTCCAGGAATTTCTAGTATAATTTTTATTCTTCTGTCAACTTTAATGTGGCCCGAATGGAACAACATTCTCATGCAAATTATATATCAAAACAACCGGCTTGATCACGAGGTGTTTGCTATTACTTTTAGTGAGTTAACATGGAGACGTAATTGCAGTTTATTGTCGATTTTGGTTTAAAAGCATATTTTAACTTGATAAAAAAAACATGTACTATTAGATTTTTATGGTTGATATGGTTCAAAAGGCCTTCATTGCTATTTTCTGATGGGTTTTGTATGATTTGTCATGGATCTGGTTTCAGCTCGGATGCGTTGTACATCTTATCACAGCTCATCTGCGTCTGATGCTTTCTGCATAGAACAATGAGTCAGTACACACTGGCACACAGTCTGACTCACTAGATGCTGTTTTTTTCCCTAATAAATAAATGAATAGTGATTTTTTCCTTCGCTGTGGAACCACCAGATCCTGCCATCCTTTCACAACACCCACGACTTCATTCTGGCCAACTGCTCTTTCAGAGCCACATGGTGCAAACTTAGTCAAGTTCCAGCTATTGTAAGATACAAGCAGATCTTATGGGATTTAATACTGCTTGCAAGTTGGATTATCTCTGAGTGCACATTTGTTCTAAACAAATAAGAACATCCAAAGAAACATTTATTAATATTTTAAAACATCATCTTAATGTTAGAATAAAGATTAATTGTGTTGGTTAAAATGTGTTTATTTCTAACAAAATTTTTTTTCTTTTTTGCCATGGAACAAAGAAGAGGTGAATCTGCCAAAACACACACATATATATATATGTAGGTAAAATGTTTGACTGATTTTCTTTTCTTTCAAAAGAATGAATTTATCCTAGAAAATCTCAGAGAAAACTTCTTTTCTTCTATTTATTATATTAGCAGATGTGTTAACAACGCAAACATTTTTAGGTATAATTAACTTATCAATGACATAACACCTTCTTCTTAAGAACTAAAGCATAATAATAATCACAGAACACAAGACTTTAGACCACAAAGAAGCCCTTTGTTGCTAAAAAGATAAGACGTTCAACAGATGTGTCATCAAGACAGCATTGAATACGAACAGAGTCAAAGTTTTAGGCAAAAATATTAAGCAATGTGTATTACTCAGATAATGGGGATAATGCTCTTCTACTACTCCATGCCATCTTGAATTGGGCTGACTCCAAAAGTTAATCAGTTGTAGAAGTCAACCCATTGATTACTTTGTGAAAGTATAATTAACATCCATTCTGTGGTTCATGAGGTATTTTGCTAAAGGTACAAACTAACAAGCACACGTACACAGATACAAACATGGGGGAAAACATTATCGCTCCTACTTTGCATTTGGCAGTGGGCGATAAAGTGACTGTCAGAGCAGAATTTGTAAACACTGTGGGTCTGTAGCTCAGACTTACACAAAAAACATGCATTTATAGAGCAACAACTTCTATAATCTGATTTAAGAAGAGTTTGGATCTAAGAAAAAATGGATTTAGATAAACACATTTTCGAAGAGCCAAATCAATTAAAACAAAATTTTAAGCACAAGAGTAAGCCCTGACTCGGCTGGTTGAATCCAAAAATAGATTTCACATTCTCCTGCTGTTTGGACTTACATCGTCTTCTTCAATGCCTTCTCCTGTAAACTGTACCCCCCCCCCCTCACACACACACACACAAACACACACCTGCAGAGTCAGTCAGTGAGTGAGATGACAACTACGCTGCTATGTTGCAGGCCCAATAAACAAGCTGAGATGTTCAACTTCCGAGCTTTCAGCTCTGTCTCACAGGCTTCCACTTCTCTTTACTTGATTCACCCTGCTGTGCTCTGGCTGACAGAACTCCTGCTGTTCTGTGGGCTTCCTGGTAAATAGCCTTCTCTCCAGGGACAACAATGTGCCGGTCTTTGCAAGAAAAACTTCACTGCCTTGTGCACAAAGTGGAAAAATAAAGAGAGAATTCAAGGCCAGAGACCTGAGGTGACACAAAGCAGCAAGAGGTGGAACTCACTTTTTACTAAATACAACTACAAAGGTGCGGTTATTCACATGTTTAGCTGTATAAAGAATATTACCAAGGATCATGTTCCCCATTTTTTTATACGGTTTTGAGTCTAGAAAATGTTTGAACATCAAAATATCACAGACCTATTTGTGATGTGATATTTATGATAAGAACTGTTTGCGCAGTTTAACTCTATTTTGATGTATTCCTGTTAGCTTGAATAAGCTAAAAATAGCTTGTTTTGATGGCAAAACTGGGGCATTTGGACTTGTTGCTGATTCCCACAACAACTTCATGTACTTTTGAAGATCAATGCTTCAGAGACAAGACATGATTATGATTATGGCTTCATTGGCATATTTCTTACACAAACTAGAAGCTTGCTTAGCAAGTCTTTAAAGACACATTTGAGACTGATGGCTCATAGTTGCTGCCTGTCTGTGTGCACACATGCTAATTAGGACAACAGTTCAGATCAGCTCTTGGAACAATCCCCACCACAAAGACACAATGAGAGAAGCACTGATAGAGGCTGTGGTAATTAAATTGGATTATCACAATGTTGTTCAAGGAAGAATGATGATCTGTTCTGAAGCAATGCTCACCCACATTCACATCTGGAAGCCATGTTCTACAACTACAGGTGCAGAGGGGCGTAAAGGGCATCTATTAAGGGTACATCTGTTCCCCCAACTGTTTTTTTTTTTTTTTTGACAGTTCAAAGTTTGTTCCACTAGATATAGTTTTTCATCTTTGCTGCCATTTTAAACAGTTGACTTTTACAAAAACTAATAATAAATTAGCTTTTGCTGAAGGAATGCTTATTGCCCACCACCTTCATGAATTTCAGTCTAAGATCATCTCATGATGAGAAATGATGGAGATGTAGCCTTTTTAATCAAATCTTGAAAATACAGATATGCACAATCTCATGTGAAACTGCGAGATGTGATGGTCAGAGTATGTGTTGTGAATGTCTCTCAGCTACTACCACATCAGATTTTAGTTCCATGTCTGTAAAATTGACTTTTACAACCACTTTTGTGTTGGTTAATTTTAATTAGCTGTGGTGGCCATATTGATTAAAAGTGACCCCAGTTGTAGATGTAGATCAAATCATTAATTTAAGAGTTTAACTAAAATCTGTTGTTATCTGTTTTTTTTATTGTTTTCTAGGTGTTTCAGTTTTTCCCAGTGTTCCCTGTGCCATCAGTTCACTCTTCCTCAGTCAGTCTCTGCTCCTCAGCTCCTGCCCGGCCCACTCTCACCTGTTCCCAGTTATCATCATGCCCAGGTGTCTCCACTGTCCATACACTCCCTCAGCTTTTCATCTTACCTTCAGCCTGGCATTGTGCTGCTGTGTGTCCTTGAGGTCTTTGTTGTTTTGTGTTTGTTAGCTGCCACACCAGCTTTTGTTTATTTTATTAAAATCTTTCTCAAGCGCCTCATGTTTGTCTGCTTTTCTGGGTCTGATTCTACAAACCTTGACAGCACAGACACGAGCAACATGTTCTTCGTGTTGTACAGTACTTTGGCTCTTTTATATCTTTCAGCGGCATAATATATAAAAAATGCATTGTTGCGATTTCAGTGTGTGCAATATCAATATTGTAGCGGAGAGCTTAGATTGCAGTAAATAGGCTAATTTGTTCCAAGTACTGTATGTATACACGCTTGGCAAGCCAATCTGATGGGCTCTCACTGCCCTCAGTCAGTTTGTTTTTTGAACATTGTGATGCCAGAATAAAATAAGAAAGGAGTGAGACAAAATGTACATTAATTTCAACTGAAATTGTCATCACAATAATACAGTAGCAAGTTCTTCTAATATTAGATAAAAACTGTGCAATGGACTGAAGGACAATGTTTGTTTTGAACATTGAAGTATTCTGATAGATCAACACTAAGCTGCAAATAAACCTGCTTACAGTTAAATCTTTAAAGCTAACAGAGTGATTATCAGACAAAGGTTCTGCACATTATGAATATTGACTAAAACAAATAAACAAATCTCCAGGTCAGAGAAGTAGCTGAGACTTACATAAAACATCATTTTGTGAATTTATGCATTGAATGTCTGCTTGCTGTACTTGCAGATTTCTCATCGCCTGGTGACGTTCAGTGTGCGGCCGTAATGAGAGATGGAAGTGGGAGAAGTGTGCTGTTTATTTTCAACCATCTGTGACTGGCCTGAAAAAAATTTCCTTCAATGCTTTACAGTGCGGCGTGCAGGAAGAAAATGACACACTACACTGCAAGTAGAACTGTGCTGGGGAAGTGAAGTGAAGTGCTCATGATTTTACTTCTGAGTGTAAAAGAAGTCAATTTCTTTTTCAAGTGAAAAATTAAAAAGCTCTCTGAAATCGTGTCCCTCTTGGAAAATAATAAATTATGAATGTTGCTGCTGTGCTTGTGAACTGAATATTTTAACATATATTTTTGTATCGGCTAACCTAAAACTGAAATAAATTTTAAAGATATATAAAAACAGTGAAACTGAAATTGGTGTTAAAGCTTGTAAACACAGTAAATCTGTTGTTGTACAGCGGATTTGCCATAA
Source organism: Kryptolebias brasiliensis (assembly GCA_028566095.1). Classification (NCBI taxonomy): domain Eukaryota; kingdom Metazoa; phylum Chordata; class Actinopteri; order Cyprinodontiformes; family Rivulidae; genus Kryptolebias; species Kryptolebias brasiliensis. Next base: position 8,348,328 of record JAOXNZ010000030.1, read on the forward strand.
TGCAGTGGTTGATCTGAATGATTAATCTAGAGTTTTTTTTAAATAAATTAAAGGCCTAACATTCCTTGAAGGAATGCATATTGCCCACTACTTTTCATGCAAAAGTTTTAAATTATGATCATCCTACACTGAGTAATTAGCTGTTTTGATCAAACTTTGTAAATGACATTGTGCATGATCTAATGAAATAGTTGTTGAAATATTACAAGATATGTTAGGACTCAGAGAATGCGTTTAGGATGGCTTTCTACTACCACACCAAAATTATCTCAATATCTGTAACATTGGTTGAGATATAGCCATTTTTGTGTTGGCTATGGTTGATTAGCTGTGAGAGCCATTATGTACTGGATCAATTCCAAATGCTAATTCATTTGTAAATGTACACACAATTATTACTTTCTGAGAGATTTACTCGTGTGGATCACATATGATCCACATATAATCCACATGTTCATGTTAACAAACATACAGTGTGAATTTTTAGAGTTATTAGTTAAGTTTTAAGCAGTCATATGGCACAATGTGTCGAGCTCAATAAATGTGTTAGCAATTATGCTCAGCTACTACCACACCAAATTTTCGCTCAGTATTTGTGAAGTTGACTGATTTATAGCCATTCTTACATATCCTAAGGTCAGTGGTCTGTGGGTTGACTCCAAAAGTAAATCAGTTGTAAATGTACACCCAATAGTTACTTTCTTAGAGTTTCATTAAAATTCATCCATTGGTTCATATATTTTGCTAACACTACAGACAAAGGAACGCACTCACTCACGCACAAGCAAAAACATTATTGCCACTTCCTTTTCTCACGTTAGGGCAGTAAGGACTGAGGTATTTTGAAGTGCAAGAAAAAAAAATCTTTTAAAGGGCGTATCAACTGATTTTGTGACGGTCTCTGAGTGTGCTTTGCAAGCTTTTATAATATCAGACAGAGAGGTTGAATGCATCAGCTCAAACAAGTTTAACTCCTCACAGGTGGTCAATCATCTGCTCTTTAAATAGCAGCGCAGAGGGGAGTTTTGAAGTGGGCACATGTATTTATGATGAAGCTGCCAACATGGCCTACTTCTGGGTGACTGCTCGGGTCCCAGTGAGGCTCACATCTCCCCTCTCTTGATCTCTTTCTCAGTGCTCATTTTCAGTCATTTTGTTTTAATCACTTGCCTTTTCTTTCCCGTGTAGGATCAGGCCCACCAGATAAAAAGGACATTACAGCTAGGTAAATGTAGTTTTTATTTTTTTTGTGGAAGTTTAGATCTTAGATTGCAAGCTGTGTTCACATTTTATTTCAAGAACTGCATTTAACAGCTTATCACTCCTGATTACAAGCAGAAGACATTTGTTTTAAAACTCCTTTAAAATCTATTCTGTATTTTGTAATAGAATTAAAAATGTTTTTTTGTGCAAAATAAAATAAAGCACTTGAGTTATAGATTCTATATTCACCTACATCTTTAAAATTAGTGTTATTAACTCACATTTCCTCAAGGGGACAAAAAAGTATACTGTATCACATTGTATTGTATCATACTGCATCCTGCTGTAGAGTATAGTATTGTTTTGTAAAATAAATTAAAAATTCTGACATTTCAAAGCACTTTAAAAAGCCCAAATGGCACCATATGGAACTAAGCATCAGGATTTTCCAGTATGAATGTTTAGGATTTTGAAGTTGTTTTCCTCAATGTTTCAGTGTGCATCTACAGTTAAAAAGGCGGGAACATATTTTCTCTAAAGGCAGAACTTTACACTAAAACAATGCCAAGTTTGTTTTAAACATGGATAGTTAAAAGCCAAAGGAAACTATAAGCAACCTTTGAGCTGAACGCTACAATAAGAGCACTGGTAACTCATACTGTTTGTTTTGAAATCCATGTAGACCATAGATGTTTTACAATTTGGTTCAAAACGTTTCTGAAGTGTCCTTCAGTACATTTGTTTAAAAAACATCAAAACCATAACTTAACATCATCTTCATACTTGAATAAAAGCTGTGGAGCTCTTCCTAATAGTCCATAAAATCCTTTAACAAAATAAACTAATAATCAGTTCACCCACACACACAAACCCACTCCCCCCCACACACCCCACACACAAATAAAGCACAACAAAAACTGCTTGACAATGCAATTAGATTTGATCACAGTTTATTTTATAGTTAACCTTCAGTAGTCAACATTTTATGCTTTTGCCTGTGTGTCACTCACACACAGTGTGTGTGTGAGTGCGGGTGTGTGCATACGTCTGTGGGG
>JAOXNZ010000030.1:8362331-8375541 GCA_028566095.1 Kryptolebias brasiliensis
TAGGTAAATCAATGACTGATTACCTTTTGGAGGCAATCCAATTCAAGATGGCTGCCATAGCCAACTGAATTTAGAAAACACAAAATGGCTATAATTAAGACAGTTTTACAGATATTGTGCTAAGTGTTATGGTGGTTATAGCTGACATTCATTATTAATATATACTGCAAGTGCTAATCATTGTGCAAGCTCTTTGCTTAAAACTTTAGCATTAACTGTTGGCATCAACCCTATTTGTTTGTCAGCAAAATATCTCATGAACCACTGGATGGATTTTAATGAAGCCTTCAGGAAATATTCAATGAATGTACATCAACGACTGATTAACATTTAGAGTCAGTCTAAATCAAGATAGCCACCACAGCTATTCAACATTAGCCAACACAAATGGATATGAGTAAGTCATTTTAACAGATATTGAGCTAAAATGGCATCCAGTAGTAGCTGAGAGTCCATAACAATAAATACCTTGAGGGTGACATCTTGAGATATCTTATAAGATTGTGCATAACATTATTTTCAAGGTTTGAACAGAACAACTACAGCTCCACCATTTCTGAACATAAGATGATCTTAGTCTAAAACGTTTGGCATGAAAGGCAGCGGGTGACATGCATACCTTCAAGGAATGCTAGAGCTTTATTATTTAATTAGTTTGTCTTAAACAACACTGCTCGGGTCTCTTGTAAATCCCTATAAGACTGTTGTAATTTTAGTTAAGCTTAGGCACAAAAACTATGTTATTCCTGCAATTGAGCTGCAACAATAAAGGGGACGGGAAGAATGTGAATAGAAATCTGATCTGTGGATGAGCACCAGAAGGAAAAAAGGTTTGAAAGTGATCACTGAATACAATTAAAGGGTAACAGAAATTTAACTCAGTTTCAAACTATTTGTTCATCATTTAAAATGATTGAAAAATACTCTATGTTACAAAGAACGTAAAGTAAAACAACACAATTGGTTTAATTTTTTTTTTGCCAGTTTATTCTGTCACAGAGGAAGGTGAGAATGGAAGCTAAAGAAAATTAAAAAAACAACAGCATAGGTAAAAGAATAAATAAAATGAGTCAGACATGGAGAAAGATCGTCTTTCTTGTTTGTCTTGCCTCCCTCTTGACCTTCTCTAATGCAAGCTTAGTGTAGCTACGTAACAAAAACTCCCATAATCCCTGTTCCCTGGAGAACATGGAGAACTATCAAGCTCTGACAGAAAGAGACCAAGACTGGAAGACAGAAAAAAACAAGAAAACAAATGGAACACAAATGCAAAACCAAGCTTCCTATAGTCCTCTGGGACAGTCTCCTCTTGTTGCTGTCTATCAGTCCATTTTCTCCTTCTGGGTGACTCTCCACTCTTTGTTCTCTCTCAGTCAGAGCTCACAGTTGATATAAAGCTGATGCTCTTCCCCTGTTGTGTTGGAATAAGTGCTCTGTGGTGCGATGAGGTGCGAAGCGTTGCTATAATGACAGAAACTGCAGCTGGAGAGACTCTTCACAAGGCTCAGCTCACCGGCTGGAGCTGCTGCAATGCATCAATGGTTTAATAGCCCCCACTTTTTGCACATCCTGATTGGCTGGCAACGCAATAAACGCAAAGTGAAGGGGATACAGAAGTTCTCTGGCATCTGTTTCAGCACCGCCTAATCGTCCCAACATCTGTTTCCACGGTGGGAGAGCTTGTCACAGTTCAGATTAATGTCTCCTGCCATTTGGAGCTGTGTCCTGTATGAAGAGATTTAGATAACAAGAGACAAGTTTCCAACATGTGTACCTAAATTCTGAATGAATTGTTGTTATAGATCATGCTTTTCAAGATTGTATTGAAGTCAGCATGTCACATACAATTTGTTGTTGTTCTAAATAAATTCCAAATTGAAACTTGCAATTATATTAATTGAAGGTTTTCAAGCCACTACTATTCAGAAATGATTACTATTATTGCCTTTTGAGCTCTTTTTTTTCTGAAAGTATTAATGTAAAGCTAATTGTTACTGATCATGGCTGCTCATAGTTACTGCATTTCCACATGTGAATCTAAGACACAGGTAGCTCTGAACTCCTACGTGTGAAATAACAACAAACTGATGACTGTTGATCAGAGGGTCACTCTGTCATCCAGCAATCATAGAAGTGAAAATGTACCAGTCACAGACTAACAAAACAGGATGGGTTAGACTCCCAGTAAGTAATCATTTGATGTACAACTCATTAACTTCTGGAGTCAAACCAATTCAAGATGGCCACCACAGCTAATCAATGTTAGCAAGCACAAAAAAGGCTTAAACTCAGTGAATTTTACAGAAATTGAACTAAACTTTGATGTCGCAACACACACACTCCAAGTGCCAACAGATCATGCAAGATGATGTGAGATACTGCAATATCGATGATGCATAGAGTTATTTTCAAGGTTTGACCAAAACAGCTACAAGTTCGTCATTTCTCAACATAACATGATCTTAGTCTAAAACTCTGGCATGAAAGGCAACAGGCGATATGCAGTTCATCAACAAATACTAGGCCTTTGATTGAAGTGATGTCTTTTTGTGTTCCTAGAAAGTATAAAGTACATTCAGAGATTACATTATAATCTTTTTTAACCATTTTGATAGAACATATTTGCTCACAGATGCAGAACTGTTTCCTTGTCTTTCAAACATGCTCTGATCTGTTAAATATTTTAAAAGGTGGCATTTTCAACAAGGTTTATATTTTAGAAAGCCTTTTTAAAAGACACATAATAAGTTAACAGTGTTCATTAGCTACTAAAACTAAAAAAAGTGAACTATTTTTCTGATAAACAGAATTTGATGTTTTGATGTTTGGCTGTAAGATGCTTACTACATACTATGTCACCAAAAGGGATCCTTAATAAAGGATTTATTAATGCTCAATAAATAGGTTATTTATGAGTTTGTAAACACTTTATAAAGCATTAACATTTCTCTTTATAAAGTGCTGTTCATACTCTGAAGTAGTCTCGAACAAATGCTGTACTTTTATTAATTTCTTCTTAATTTGGTTTTTAAATACCAAACATTTGTCTGCAAGTTAGTTATAAAACAGTGTTTTGTAACTGTTTTATAAATGATTATTCATGCTTTATAAAGTGTTTACAAACATAAACAACCTATTTATAAAGCATTATTAGGTTCTTTATAAAGGGCCCCTTATTATGAGGTGGTACGAATAATATTACAACTGTAGCAAAGACCATAAGTTCAAATCAAAACTGAATTAAGTTTTCCTAATAACATCCAAACATATCTAGCTGATCAGCCTTTGGATAGAAAAACTGAGTAAAAACAGACTGACATTTCTTTCATTATGTGTGTGAACTTGCACATTTTAAATTAATGTACACATCTGCTCCAGCTGAACTTTCTTGTTGGCAGCTTGTAGCCCATGAGATTTACGACATATTTTGTTTCACATTAAATGCTTTAACCTTTTAGTGTTGCTTAAATTTCACTCTACAATTTCATCGGCTTTAAAGAAATACCTTCACACTGAATAATACCAAAAATAACTAGCAACAGGAATAAAGATGTTTATGTGTTTTATTTATTATACAGCTAAATTTCAGCTGGTTGAAAAATCCTCCCAAACTGGTGGCAAAATCACAGCTCACTTCTTGACCCTCTTATGCTGACATTTTTAGTGTTATCTCTGAGTTTGAACCCTTCAGGTTCATGTTCCCATGCTGTTTATCAATCTGCTGACAAACTGCTCTCCCCCGGAGAGAACGGTTTCAAGGCAACGTGTTAAGCAACTGCGAGTGAGCAAAAGCAGCTTTTTACTGCAAAGTTGCCCCATTTTTAATAAAGTCGTGTTTTTGATCTTGTCCTTTTCACACTGGGATCAAAGAATAGTTTCACAAGCTGGGCTTTTTCATCTGCATTTTAACTCACATTTCCTCACAGAGCTTTGCTCTTGTTGTTGCAATACTAACCCACTACCTAAGTCAGTGAAATCTTAGAATTTCTCTGTATTGAGAACAGACATGACAGGCTCTCATACACACAAATGAAGCAACATTTTTAGTCAGTTTTTCCTCCTTATGTATTTGGAGTAAATTTCTGTTTTTTCTGCGGATGCATCATTGATTACTCAGACAAAAACTTTTTGAATGTTAGTCCCTAAAACTTCACAGACTGATTACTTCAGGATCGTTTCTTGTTTCTCTGTGCCTCATTAGAGTCACACATTGTCACTTTCTCAGCAGCGGTCCACAGATTGATCGAGCATATGGCCATAGTGCTTTAATTCCACAGCCTTGCGTCTTCCTGGGGCACAGTGTCAGTGCCATTTCATTTGTGAGCAGCAGCGAGGTCTTTATGTCCATTAAGAAAGCCAGAAGCGCTAATGTAGAAACTCCAGGGAAATTAACTTGGCCAGAAATTACAACCCTAACTTGTGATAGAAGCCTACTGTGTCCTTTTCTTTCCAAATAGCATAAAATCTCGACTGGCAGAGGACATAACATTTGTTTTAAATGTATTTCTGTTATTGCTGCATAAAATTCAAAATAAATGTCAAAAGTTGTTTATAAAAAGAGTGAAAACATTGGAAATAGTTGTGAAGAATAAATTATTGATCTTGAGTGATTCCTTAAAGAAATGCATATAGCCCGCCACCTTTCATGCCAAAGTTTCAGATTAAGACCATCTTATGTTAAGAAAAATATGAAATTGTATCTGTTTTTGGTCAAACCTTTGAGATAACACTATGTGTGGTCTTATGCTATAGAACAATGTGTCATCCTCAGAGTATGTGTTGTCAGTTACTCTCAGCTACTACCACATTATAATCTAGTTATAATCTTTTTTTTTTCTAAAGTCAGTTGGCTGTAGTGGCCATCTTGAATTGGATTGACTCCAAAAGTTAATCAGTTGTAGATATATATCCAGTGACTACTTTCTGAAAAGTTTCATTAAAGTCTATCCAGTGTTTCAAGAAATATTTTGCTAACAGACAATCAGGGTTGACACCAACAGTTAATCCTAAAGTTTTGAGCAAAGATCTGGTGCAGTGAGTAGTATTTGGACTATGAGTTGTGAATCACTCTCAGCCATCACCACACCAAATTTTAGCTACGCACCTGTAAAATTGACTGAATTATGGTCATGTTTGTGTTTTCTAAGGTGAGTTGATGTGGCGGCCATCTTCACTTGAGTTGGCTCCAAAGATTAATCATTTGTAAAGATCCATCCAATGATTATTTTCTAAACATTTGAGTATAATCCATCTAGTGGTTTATGAAATGTTTTGCAAACAGACTCACAAATAGTTAATGGCAAAATTTTAATGAAATATTTTGCATCTGTTGGCACTCAGCATATGTGTTCGGGATCAGTCTCAGCTACTACCACACCAATCTTTAGGTCAATAATCGTAAAAATAACAATTACTGCCATTATAGCCGTTTTTGTGTTTTTCAAGGTCAGTTGTGGAGGTAAATTAAGTAGTTGAGGTAAATACTATATATGCAACTGCAGAGGATTATCTTAAACTACAACACTGTCTCATTAGTAATCTGTCTGAGTCATATTAGAGTACTGAGCTGCTTGCAAGAGCACGCTGTCATCGCCATTTAAACCCTGAGTATCTGTGAAGCTCTCTGCCCATCCATTAAAAAAACCCTCATGGATTCTGGTTATATGCACACACCATGCATGCAAAGTCCTTCTCTCACCAAAATGCACATGTGGAGGTTAACTTATACAAACACCTCATAGATGAAAAATGGCTCTCATTAAGGGAGAGATTATAATCCACATTGCTCACTTAAACACACTCAGACGTCTAAAAACTCCTCACTCGTTCTTACACTGATTAATGCAAAGCAGGTTTTGATTAATGCCTCAAGATTCATGACAAAGACACAAAACATTGCTCACACCAGGCTCATATCGAGCTGCACCCTCAAGCTACCTCATGGCCTAAGAGTTCTGCCTCAGTGTGCTTCTTTTTTCTTGTCTGGAGCGGATTTTTAAGACAAAACAGGGTTTCTAAAAATATATTTGAGGTCTCTCTTGAACCAGTAAATTAAATTATCTGCTCTCCCTGGAAACTTAGTAACAGCAATGGTGAATTCACTTTGTTAGACTATAGCCTAAATCAAGACTGTGCAGGCTATGAATTAGTGGATTTTATTTATGTATTTATTTCAAATTGGACAACTGCTATGACCATTTCTGACAGTTCTTTCTTTTTACCATCAAAAGAGGCAACACAAATCCTTTAGATGTTAGATCTTTTGAAGTAGGGTTCTGTAGAAAGGCTGAGGACAATTAATATCTTACCTTTAGTAGTTCTTTGAAAAATTTGAGTTTGGAGAAGTAGAGTTTAATTCTGTCCAGATTGATGAGCTAAATGCTAGCCCTTTACATCCCCACCAGTGGTTATAAAGCTTTATAAAACAGTGTTTGCATGAACTGCTGTGGGATTCTTTTCACCTCTGCTGAAAGGTGAAGACAGACATGGATTATATTTTTGCCTGTGTGTGTTTTTATGTCTGTGTTACCAAACTATCTGAAGAACCACTGGCCAGAATTTAATGAAACTTGCAGAAAGCAATCACTGGATGTACAACTACATTTGATTGACTTTTGGAGTCACCCCAGTTCAAGATGTCTAACATAGCTAACTCACATTAGCCAACATAAAATTAGCTATAACTCAGTCAGCTTCACAGATACTGAGCTAAAATTTGATGTGGTAGTACCTGAGAGTCATTCACAACACAAACTCTGAACATGACGTCTTGCAATGCTCCATGAAATTAGGCAGAATGTTATTTTCAAGGTTTAATAAAAGCAGGTATAACTCCATCATTTCCTAACACAAGGTGATCAGTCTAAAACAAGTCTAAATCTCTGGCATGGAAGGCTGTGAGTGATATGCATTTCTTCAAGAAATGCTATGTCTTTAAGTGAAAGAGGACTTGTTTGTTGGTCCCACTCAGATTAGCCAAAAAGTTTGGTAATTCGGTCTCAGTGAAACTATATCTTCAACCTGAGCTTGTTCGAAGAGTTATCTACAACAGGTAACATACTGACTGTTCATAATCTTTCCACAGAACCCAAGATCAAAAAAACTGAACTGTTCGTTTAAAATCTGTCCAGGTCAGCTCACTCAGTGTGCAGCAACAAGGTCAGTGATCAGTTGTTAAATGTAACAGTTTAAATCTAAATGACTAATTTTTTGTTATTATTATTTTTTTTCCAGATATTAGAGTCCTGCTCTAATGTCTGCCACCCGGTATACAGAGAGACTGCTCAATAGGTTTATGGTCACTAGAATTGCCACGACTCTACCCAATATTGAGCGAAACAGAAGATTCACTTTAGCTGTGGCTTTGCTTGGTTGAACATCTGGTGGATTTGAAGAGTTTGTGGTTATCTGTGTTTTCTGTCTCGCAATAGCGATTTACGAAAACTACAAAAGCCTCCACAATCATCCCAGCTTGCACAGCTGTTTATTATTCACGCTGTAATGAATTATTGAGTGATGTCTACAGAGGACTGCGCTTTCTGTGGCAATCCAAAAGAGGCTCTGGCTGTTTGCAAAAATAATGGGTTGCCAAGTCTAGTCCTATGCACACATACTACACGTATAATGACCTGCTAACAATTCACAAAAAGTGTCGGTTGAGTGTGGAAAATGATTTGTCGCCTGTGACTGCGCATGATTATGGTCTGCAGATGGGAGGCTTGTCCGTAAATTTGTTTTGCAGGACAAAGGAAAGCGTATCAGGGTGTAAACATCTGACAGAAAATATGCACAAATACACACAGGTACACACTCACAACACATTATACAGATAAGATCGGACTCCAGTTCGGCTTAGAGGGACACATTGTTTACTGCAAGATTAACCTGGCCAAATCTTTGGAGGGATTAGTAAACAGCGTGCGTCCTCTTAAATCAGCACAACTGTCGATTCTGTAAACTCCAACCATACCATAGATTGAAAGTCTAGATTTGATCTCTGGAGCAGGATAATCAGGCCTAGCTGGTTCATAAGGGCAGGTAGGGCGGCACCCTTCTAAAAAATAATTTATCCCAAAAAATGTGTTCTCCCAACAAATAATGTTAATTACTTAATTACTCAGCTGACTGTGTGTTGTTTTGTTATGGGTGTTTTTCAACTATTCTGACTATTTTAATTAGAATTTAAAATTGTTTTTGGTGATTCATTCTCGGTTTTCTACTTATTTGCAGTTATGGGGCCGGACAGGCCACTAGGTGCCATCATTTGTCCAATCTGATGACTTCTGTCCATATTTATGAAGAGTTTTCTATATAACCCAGGTGATTGTTGATTGGTAGTGACGTTAAATAATTGTTTGCCATAATATTTAGGCATTTAAAAATTTCAAATGATCAAGCTGATCAAAATTCCATTTACTGCCAGTCAAAGTGGAGGGGAGGTTTCCTCCAAAAGAAAGTGGGAGCATTGCCCAAAAGTGTTCTTCTACCCTCATGTTAAACATCAACATCTTGTTTGGCCAAGCCTTAAATTTCATACCATCAGCTTTACTGTTTACTAACAGTAACAACCCTTCTCTCTGTGTCGCTGATCCATCAACATATAATATTATATTTCTATATACAGTAAATGTGCTGATCAGAAATTTCCCAGCACATGGCCAGCTGTGACTCTGACTGGCTTCTTGTACCTAAATGTTAACCAATCATTGTTCCTCATGAGTCATGTGTCGCATGATCCCCTAAATATGACACAATCAGAAACAGCGTAGAACGCTCATGACTTCCTCTTTTCAACTGACGTCCTGTGTGTAATGTAGTTTATAAGATTCAGCTATAATTTACAGTTGGTGAAACTGAAACCTGCATACAGGCAGGTTTATGAGACGTGGCGGTACGCTATAAAAAAAGTGATGGTACACTAAGGACAAAAATTTAGAAGTGCCCGTGGGTACCAGCCCACTTCAAGCACTGACGCAAATTGTAAATTTATGGGGTTAGCGATTCAGGATTTTGAAGCCAATGTCTGCTCCACTAATATTTATGCTCAGGAGCTGCTGCTGGTGGTAATGCTCATTTGGACATGAGCATAATGAGCTGGGATGAGAAACAAGCAAATGAAGCAAGGCCATTCTGCACATCCATCAGATCATTTAGCCTATTAAAATCATTACAGGATGACATTTAGGTACAATGATCCCCTGTAATCACTAAAATTCACATGTCACTGTTAAAACGCTGGGATTAGAGCCGTAATGTAATTGTCTCACAGTATATAATAACATGCCGTCACTGAAGAGCAAATCTCATTCATCTTGATTAACTCTTTCTACGTTATACTCTTGAGTGAGAGGGGGTGGGTGTGAGTGAGAGGTGGAACAGAGGACATTGTTTTTTTTTCAGAATTCACTCTGCGGTATTTTCACGACACCCAATAACAAATGCCACACCATCCTGCCATCGTCAGACATCACTCTCCCTTTGGAGCAGCTCCTCATCTTAACTTCACCCAACACCCCCGGTCACGCATGAGTACACTAATAGTCCAGCTTAGTTTCTTTCTTTGGCAGAAGATGGTGCAGTTTGAGAGATGAGCCAGATTTTGCTGACAATCAAGCCCAAAATAGGCTTCAAAAAACAGACACAGTCAAGGAAAACACTGTATATGCATATGGAGTTAGTCAACCAATGAACTAAAAATTAAGCGTCAAAATAAATTTGTAATTTGTAAAATAAAATATTTGTGAAGGGGTAATGTCTTTGCCTGTGTATTTCTGCGTGTGTGTGTTCATTTGTCTGTAAACAAAGTTTTTTATGAACCACTGAAGAAATTTTAATAAAACTCTTAGTAATCATTGGTTGTACATCTACAACTGATTAAATTTTAGAGCCATCTCCATTGAAGATGGCTGTCATAGCTCAGTGACCCTTATCACACAATCAATTAATTTTACTGATTTTGAGCTAAAATGTATTGTGTGAGTAGCTGAGAGTCATTCCCAACACATACTCTGAGCACTAACTGATCAGACAAGATCTGTTTTTAAAACTTTTCCATTAACTGTTGAAGTCAACTGTGTTTGTATGTCAGCAAAATATCTCATAGACCACTGAACAGATTTTTAATGAAACTCCCAGAAAGTAATCACTGAGTGTACAACTACAACTCTTTGGAGACAATCCTATTCAAGATGGCCGCCACAGGTCAGCAACCTTAGCAAACACAAAAATGGCTAAAAACAGACCAGTTTTACAGGTATTGAGCTAAGATTTGTTGTGGAAGTAGCTGAGATTTCCGACACATATATTGAGCACTCAACTTTGCACAATATTTTTTCTTAAAACTTTATCATTAAGTGTTAATGTCAACCCTGTCTGCCTGTTAGCAAAATATCTCATGAACCACTGAACAGAGTTTAGAGAAACTCTCAGAATGTAATCATTGGATGTTTATCTACAAATCGTTAACAGCTGGAGTCAACCCAATTCAATTTGGCCAACACAGCTAAATGACCTTAGCCAACAGAAAAATGACTAGAAGTCACCTAGTTTTACAGGTATTGAGCTAAAATTAATATAGTAGTAGTAGACAGTCATTCCCAACACACACTAGAGTGCATAATGTTATTATCTTGGTCTGACCAAAACAATTTTAACTCTGTCATTTCTCATTGCACAAGACACAACACCTGAGACAGAATCTGGTTTTAACCAGCCCTGTGGTCTCTCAGACCTTAACTAACAGCCCTGTGCTGAGAAATATAGACTGTACTCCTGTCTAAGTTAATACAGATTACTTTAAAACAGATAAACACATCCTTAAATATTACATGAATGCATCAAACATCATTAAAAACTATATTTTACCTTAACAATACCTTTAAGGAATGTCAGGCCTTAATTTCAAATACTTTAGGGGGCTTTTCGTGCCTCTTGAAGGATATTGGAGCATTCTGATTTGTCTGTGTTTTCATTGCCAACTTTCTTTACTAATCAGGTAACACTTAGTGGATTACAATGCTAGATCCACCATTAGCCATCTGGATATTTGTTAATACAGTGTCCAACGTAAAGCAGGTAAAATATATTTGACATCAAATGGCCTGTTCTAGTCCACTAGTGAAGCAAGGTTTTCAGTATTTACTATGCTCAAAGCTATCAGCTATGCAGAAATAACAATATATGCCTGGGTAGGCTTTGAGCACACACTGATATATGTTTTTTTTGGAATGACATGTTACAAGTGGGCGTCAAATATGTATGCCAAAAGCATCTTTTCGTCTGTTTGTTTTGCTTTTCTTCCTAGGTCACACTTTCCTGTTCCATATCTGCTGCTTTAAGCATTTGGTTCTCAGCCAGAAGAGCAGTTCAGATATTTTGCTGTTTCCTCTGGAGCATTTGAAGCATAAAGGTGTTGTTCTAAGAGCACATCCCTCTGCCGTCTGTAAGCAGGGTCTGGAGGAAGTTTTAGTGATATAAAATAAAAAAAAGCAAACGAAAGGGCAAAGCTTCCAGTGAGAAGTTTATGTCACTGGACTTCTTAGATTCTACCTCTTATCAACCCCCCTCTATCCTTCTTCATCTTCCTGTATGTCCTTGACAACCAGCTGAATTCAGTGAGGTAGTGTTATCCTTCTGTCTGTTTTTGCCTCACATCAGCATCTTTGTCCTCTAAGAGTTAGGTTTAGCTGTTATTTGGCTCTGATTTCCAGTGAGGGATGTTGCCTTTGAAGCGCAGTCTTTATCTCTTTTTCTTTTTCTGTTTCCAAGTGCCTGAGGAGTAAATCAGCTGCAGCAAAAACATTTTTATTCCTCCTTCGTTTTCAGTTCATCTCTCACTGTAGAGTTAAACTTCAGCACACGAGGCATTCTGCCACATTTATGTTAACCCACAAAAACACTAGAACCAATGGACCAAACATTGTGGTCACTGAGAAGAGTGCAAAAATATATTTCTAACCCTACAGACAATTGAACACACACATGAACACACTCACACAGACATGGATAAAAATATTAATGCCCTCTTGCTTTTGGTGGCGGGCCATAATTATGAAGAGGTGCTGATAGAGTGAGAAAAGAGAAAGGTTAGGGATACAAAAAGAAGTATTTTGAGCAAACTTTGAGGTATCTTTGGTAATTTTATTTCAGGTATTCTTTTCATCACTGAAGAGTTTTGGATCATTGAATAGCCCTCAACTGCAAAACAACCTCATCAGCTTTAATTCGGACCACAAAAAAAGCCCTTTTCGACCTTAACTCTAGTAACCCCAATATGATTTATGTTCTAACTGAATGAGTTTCTACACAAACACACACAAAAAAGTCATTTAAATTTCAACTTTTCCATAGTAGCAATTTCTTTTGAGGCCATCTGACCTTGGACAATTTTTTGACATTTAGCCTTTGATCCAATAGCCAATAAGAGCCGAGGTACTAGCAATTAATATTTGATTCCAGAAGTGATACAAAACGGGACGACGAGTGATGCATCTCAACAGGTTCATTTGCCAGTCCAATCTAACTTAAGCAAATCTGCAACCTTCACGCCCTTTTCCCATGCCACATCCTCTGGCTTTTCCTGGGATGTTTCCTGGCCAGATAGAATATTTAATCCCTCTATTATATTTTGAGTCTGCCTCGGGGTCTCCTATTAGGCTTGCGTGCTCCGAATACCTTGACAGCTAGGCGTCCTTGTAATGCAAAAGACCGGTAAATCTTCTTAGAGCTTCTCATATCTGATCTGCTTCTTCCTCCTTGAGTATTAAAAGACAAATTTAGACATTGTAGAAAATATTTGCACTTGTCTCTGTGCTTAGCGATCAGGTAACAGATGCTCACAATACTGATTTCTGGTTCAGTAATGGAGTTTATGCAGTCAAAGCACCACAATAACACAGAAGCTTGTGTTACAATTAAGTGTAATTTGATGTACAGATTTTGTACAATGCTTTACAGTTAATTTGTGCCTGTGTTAGGCAGCAAGTTGTTTTGTTTTTACCATCAAAATTAGTGATCTTCAATTAAAGATTGGCATGGTTTACTTCAAGAATTTTTTCTTTTGCAACAGTCCAATATATATATATATATATATATAAATTCTGTTTTAGGGGCAACATGCTAGTTTTCTACACTCACCCAGTTGCTTTTTCAGACCTGTACCTCTACATGGGCTGGCAGCTTCCCTTTGCAGAAAGAAAAGAGAAGCAGAAGG
>JAOXNZ010000030.1:8376537-8392715 GCA_028566095.1 Kryptolebias brasiliensis
CAGGTTTCCCCCAAATATTAAGATCTCAAACTCATTAACTCTTTAATATCATATCATGTCGGAATTTCTCTTTTTTTCTGGTGAACAA
The DNA here is from genome assembly GCA_028566095.1 of Kryptolebias brasiliensis. Lineage (NCBI taxonomy): Eukaryota > Metazoa > Chordata > Actinopteri > Cyprinodontiformes > Rivulidae > Kryptolebias > Kryptolebias brasiliensis. The sequence goes on from JAOXNZ010000030.1 coordinate 8,376,626, forward strand.
ATAGATCTTTTCCATGTTTTTATTTGAATTTTTTAATGCTGCTTCTTTGGTTCCTGAAAAAAGTGAAAATTGGAATCTCTTACTTTCCATGGCTGCCTCTTCCCTTCATGGCAGTATTTTTTTTCTCCTTTTGCTAACAGAGATAAACACATCATATTTTGTATTTATATATTACATTAAATCAGTTTGTCAGTCTCTAACATTAATTATGTAAGTATGTTTCAAGCCAGTCTGTTCATATTTACCCCAGTTGCATCTGTGTTTGTGTCTGGGTTCAGCTGTGTCAGACAATAAATGAAGAAAGTGCCAGAAATAGTATAAAACAGATATTAAAATCAAAGCACTGCATCATAAACATCCACAATATGAGATTTGGAGTTTTGGAAAACAGTCATATGCTGCACATAAGGCCACCCAGACACACACTCATGTTTCTGGTAAGGCAGGAATCCATTGTGGGGTCGCCCAGAGAAAGTGAGTGATGTGGCATGAGCGGGTGGGGTGCTAATATGAATGGATGCCTCTCATATATTGCATGCACCTAGCAGTCAGCTCAACTGATGACTTTTTCCCCTTCACACAGAGCGGAGGACTTCCTGTGATCAGCTTGCTCATGGTGTGATGAATGAGAGTCACAACATCTTCATTTTGGAGAGGTGACATGCTGCAGACCTCTGCAGCTGGATGCGATGACTCTGTTTTTGAACTTAGTTGAGGTGATAACTCACTGGGCTGCAACTGGTGAGGACTAGTTGACGACTCAAAATTGTGAGAAAATAGACAAAATTTTCCATTAAAGTCTATCTGAATTTTGAGTGTTTGTGACAAATTAACCAGCGAGCCATGTGGCTGTGTTTTGAGCAGCCATATTTTATAAATCACAACTTATTTTTGTGCGCATGACTTGCAAAATTGTTTTCTAGCCTGTGCACATTACTCTGTTGCCCACTTCTGCCAACATCATACACTCCTCGGCTGGCTCTGTACCCACCTTGGCAGCCACCCCCACATTTATGATTTAATCTGCCAGAGTACACTTTTGAAATGACAATGGCAATTCTTTTTTAACATGTTGAAGGCTCAACTGACAGGAATGCATTCCTCAAGTTGACTCGTGAGGAAATTGAGAACCACGTTTGAGACACTTTTGAGACTCCCTAGTAACTGCCGTTCGCTAACTAGACGCCAACATTCGCAGCCCAGTGAAATCCTACATTTAGGAGTAACTCTAAAAGTGATTGACCAGCTGCAGGTTCTTGTGCAGATAAAGGTTTTGTTTTGTACTTTATATTTCAGACTGTTGCCTAATTCTGTTGAGCTGCAGATCTAGAAGAAAAGCAGCAAGTAGGTGTGTAAAAGTGCCCTATAAGTTCAGCTGCTGACAAGTGTTTTAATCGTAGCTGTGGGAACATGTTTTATATAGAAAATACTGTGAGAATGTGTAAAATGAGAAAAGCCCCAAACAGGAATGCTACAAACAGGAACTTAATTTTTCACATTAATCAGTCATTATCAGAAAATTATAATTATACAATAAACTTACATAATAGATGTGATAAATGTTTTATTCCTTTACTCATTTATTCCTTCCTTTTCTAATTGATTTATTTAAGACTTATTTATTTCTTGTCATGCACAAGGGGTGCTGTAGCACCCTCAGTATCCCCAGTTCTTATTGCCTTGATTTGAATGCATTGTCAGTCGCTCATTTTCATCAGTCTGACCACAGCTGCTATCTGCTTTTTATAGCATTCATCTTCATTTAAATAATCTCAGCTACATTCTTTTAAAGATTTTAAGCATTTTCCTGAATGTAAATTTATCTGAGAAATGAATAAATAACATTTTTGATGCAATGTTTATGCTGTGATTGCTAGATTTACTTGTGTTGGCCATTTGGCCTTTTTTCAGTCAGTGAATCAATCAAAATCCTGTGCAGGTTGTCACCCTCTTGACTGATACCTTTTTAATGCTGTCAGCTGTTCAGAGTGCATGATGGGATGTCAGTGTTCAGATGGGACTTCTTATATATATGGTGTTTGTTTCATCGGCTTTTACCCTCTTTCTGCTGAGATAATATTGTTTCAGGGTTGTTTTGCTTTATCTTATTGACTCTCAAAAAAAAACATTCTCTTGTATTAAGAGCTCCATCGGGGTAATTACTGTTTAACTTTCTCAAAGGCACCTCAACCGTGGGTGAGAGAATTACTCCTTCACTCCTCCTTCCCTGTGGTTTGTTTTTCTCGCAATAACCATCCAGGCCAGGTTATAATTTTTGTCTCACTAAGAAGTTTCCCAAGTGCATCCCCCTGCATTTCATGCACCATAAATCGTAAGGTCATGTGTGATAGAATAGGGGGTATGATCCGGTATTACCAAGTAATATTTCTACTCAGTGCTGCTTCACCTGCTCCTGGATCATCAGATAAGGCAGCACTCTGACGGGGAAGTTATTGGCTGGCAGAGCCTCTGGAGCCCCCCTCCCCCCAATTCCACAACTCACACTGGAAACAAAAATGGCACTCATACTGTTTTCTTATTCGGTCATGCAAAATCCTGCACAAACTGAGACACAGTGATTCCCATCTATGTACAAATGGACATGAATTGTGCTTTTTTGGATTTTTAGCACAGATTAAAGTCTGCAACTGTGGGGTTTTGTCCATGCACTTCATTCTGTGCTCTCTTCAGTCTCTATTTTCTCCCACACTTTTCATTTTGTGTTTTCCCACAAATGCTCAAAGCCTCTCCCAGCCACAAACAATACTCTTTAAACTTTTTAAACCCATCTTCACTCTTTGTGTCACAATTTCATTAAATGTTGTGAGGCAGTATTTCTCATTGCAGATTATTTTGTGTCCAGTTGAGTCCAAAAAGAAAGTGAAAGTGATGGGGTTCAATCAAGAGTATTAAACTGATTAATTTTGTGAATAAATAATCATCTTAGATATTCATTTTCTTTATTTAACCAGATTTAAACCCTGTTGAGATCAAGATCTCATTTTGCATGTGTGTTTGTCCTTTACCAAAGTATCACATGATCCACGGGACAAATTTCATTGAAACTTACAGAAAGTAATCAGTAGATGTACATCCACAACTATATAACTTTTTAAATCAACATGATTCAAGATGGCTGTTAGAGCCAACTGATCTTCAAAAACACAAAACCTTCAAAAACTCAGTCAATTAACACATATTGATCTAAAATGTGGGGTGGTTGTAGCTGAGAGTCTTTCACAACACATACTGTAAGCGTGACATCTTAAATTATTATATAATATTGTGCATAACATTAGTTTCAAGGTTTTACTACAACAGCTACAACTGCATCATTTTTCAACACAAAATGATCTTAGTCTGAAATGCTGGTATTAAAGGCGGCAAGCTATATGCAGTCCTTCAAATCACTTATGTAAAGAGGTGAAAATGTTTTACATTTTTTTCTGACACAGTTTTGACAGAAATATTAATCCCAAAAAAAATGATTTAATCACAACACCTTAAAATTAAGAGTACCTTCCACTGTCATCTTGTCCTTAAAGGTACTTCAGGGATCTAAAATATTTCTCTCCTTTTGACCCTCCAGTGGGACATTTGTCAAAAAAGACAAGATGAAAAAAGAGCAGATGATTTTCACAAGTGTTCATTTTAAGAGCATCCAAAGAAACTCCTTAGTTTGAAACCTGTCAGAGAAACACGACTTTGAGGTTTGCCTGAAAATGGTTTTTCACAGTTATTTCCAGGGTTGTGGTCTTTGAAGTTTAGATTGTTCTGGCTGAAACGTACCATGTGTCTTTTATACATTATGATACTGGCACTGGTGCCTCCAGGAAATGTCTGGTCTCAAATGGAATTCTCTATTGAATTCAATTTATATGCGTCTCCGTGTGCTCTGGGGACTTCTGGCTTCATAGAAAACAGTGAAAATGAAATATTCACAGAGGTTTCATCCTAATTTCAGACGATCTCATGCTGAAGCCCAGAATCACAGCAAACAGAAAGGGCCTGGTTTAGAAAGTAAGTGCTGATATATAAAAAAACGAGTTGTTGGTACTTACATTTTTAAATCATCTTTTTATCCCTGTAGTATTAATAATGATGAATTTTGCATCGAACACACCATACCTATAGGCACATTATACAGTTTCCAGTTGAGTTTCTTTCACAATTACTGCTTCAAACTCTCTCTCTTTGATAAGTGTGTGATCTTCTTTTTACATTTTTTTTATTTTCCCCAAACTCTAGACACAAATTCACAACTCCAAAATCTCCAATTTCGAATTCAAAGCCAAACTTGCCACATAACATTTTGCTAAAAATACTAACTTAGCCTTTAGAAATAACACAAAAAGCCCTCACAAAACACTACAACATACCAACAACATCAATACAAAAACACTATTGTAAAAGCTAACAATGAGTAATGTGACTGACAGACTCCAATAAAAACAACTTCTTGGCAACAATAATAAGAATAGATCGCATCTGATGCAGAGATAAAAGTGTTACAAACTCAAAGTGGGAGCTGACAAATATTCTCGGCTCAACATGAAAAATCTGCTGCAGGAGTTTAACAGCTGGGTTTCCAGCTGCTAGTTGATAAATCATGTCAGGAAAGATGCCTTGTTTTCAGGATAAAGATGCCTTTGAACCAGTTTAAACAGCAGTAAAGAAAATCGGTGATTGTCTTCACAGTTTTTGTTTGTTTACTGCTTTTAAAGTTGGGAATGTCATTGCCTTTTTTCACTCTTCAAGCTCAGACAATTTTTTTTTTTCCCGAAATGCACCAGTAAACAGGCTAAAGCCACCATTCCAGTCCAACTAGGTTGCTCATTATTTATCTGTATACGGAGGACTGTTGCATTCTCATTAATGCAGTAAAGTGCTTTGACCTGCAGTTTTTTATAATCAGATTTTTGCAGGGCAAGTCGCTCTGTGAGGAAGAAGAGAAGCACAGAAAGAGGTACAAATTGGGCTGGATTGGACTGTCCTGCAGAAAGAGGACAACTTCACCCTGAAACATAAAGCTGTGTGAAGGCTAAAATGAAATGCATCTTAACTTTGCTGCTATAACGAAATTTATTTAAACATTTTTATTGACAAGAGATTGAGTAAACCATTTATTTCACTGCCTAACTCACAAATTGAAAAATTGTGTTTATGTTATTAGTCATAGGCTGCACTTAGAGTATTTTACTGTATAATGAAGCTTTTTTGTGCTCTTGTTGTAAAAAAACAAAAAAACAAGCAAATTATCACCTTGTTTTCCCCTCTTTATATGGAGAATGAATAATGTATAAGAAGTTTGTTACATTTATGACTTTTATGCTAATATGATTTGCGTGTATTAACACATAATACTGCAACTGATGGACAAAAAATAAAACATACAATATGTCTGCATGATGTCATTTAATGAATGTTTGTCCACAATATCTCAGGTTTGATAAAAGGACAAAAATAAATGTTTCTTTTTTCTTTACTCCGTGAAACTATTTGGTCATCTTGTTCAGAGTGAGTCTATACCTTTTAGCACCACTCTGTTAAAGAGGATATAAGATGAGGGTATCTCTTAAATTGCTGTCTGTCCAAGCTGTCACCATGATTCAGCAAAACGGAGACAGCAGCCTCTCAAGCTCTGAAAAACACACACTGTCACATGGCCATTTGCAGAATTCCATTCCTTTTCTTTTCTTTTTCCCTTTCCTTTCCCACACAATTAACTTACATCAATGATGAAATACCCATCTGTCTTTACCCAGCACTGCACTCTAAAAACCAATAGGACCAATACTGCCCAATCAAAGAACTTGTCCAATGTATTTAAGAGAAATTATACTTGAAAAAACTCAATATCCCCAAAATTGGCAGCTATCTCAGTAAAGGTGCTTCAGAGTGCTTCACTAGGGAGGAGATACGTAACAAACAGAAAGTCAGGAAAAGCTGTGCTCTTTTGAAAGAAATAGCTTTGTTTGGCAGTTTTACGTTCAAACTTTTCTTTTTCACTGTTTGTTCTTACAAGAAAAAAGGGGACTTCATAGCTGGCGGTATGTGTTGTGGGTCTGTCGTTTAACTTTTAAAGCAGAGTTTGAAAGTGTGCTACAAACATATAGAAGGAGTTTTCAGAGCCAAGCCATACAAGATTTGAGTTGCACGTGTGGCGTGACACATCTGGGTACTGGATTAAACCAGTAGCTGTAGAAGTGTTTAAATATTTTACCTTAGTTAAGTAACAATCACTGAAGTTTAAAATGACTCCAAAACAGGTAAAACTACTTCAGCAAAAGTAAAAGTAATCTCTGACTTCCGCACACTTGATTTTATTTGTTTATAACATTTCTGCTGGGCGAAATGCAACACAGAACCTTTTCAGCGCAATGTCAATATTCTTTTCACATGGACACCAGCAGTTTTAAGTAGCTAATTTTCCCCTAACAGGGGGCATGGCTGATTGAAGGAGAAGGAAGTGACGTGATGCTGCTCCACTCTATCGAGCTGAGAAAGTGCCTGCACTGAAGCAGCAGCTAAAAGGCCCCATTAAATATAGGTGTAAAAACGGCCACAGTACCACCAGTGCAAAACCAAACTGGTTTTAAGGACTTTGAACCAGTCTCCTATGGTCTGAAAGCACACATTCCTTCTCTGTCTGCAGAAAAGGTTTTAGATGCCTTCTGTGTGCAAAAAATCAAGGCTTTTTAGTTGCACACATCTGCTTTTAGCAGCTTTGATGACCTCACTCTGACATTAAGAGTAACAAACATTGGTAAACCTGAACTGTCTAATGAGCAACATAAAATTTAACAGTGATTTTCCTCTGGAGAATTAGACACCAGGTTTGAGTTTAAAGTAAAGTAGACACTAGACCTTTATCACATAATTGAGAGGACCACTCCAAGTGAGGGCTAATGAATCCTGGATATGTAAATGAGCAAGAAATGTATCCGACTATTTGAAGAGGTTTTAATATGACTTGATAAGACATGACCTGTGATGTCAGGTGCACATACATTTACATACAAAGTGCATATGTGTTTTATTATGCATCTAGATAAGCCCACACACACACACACACACACACACATTGAGTGTGTTGTAAATTAAAAGTACTATGAAGATAACAATGTAATAACAATGTATCTAAAGCTCATTCATGTCTCTGACAATCCCACAGAAAATTGACTCAGCTTTGCAGGTATTATGGAGCTTTGGATGGAAGCAATTTTACAGTTGTGTGCTATTAATTAATTATACTGAGAAGAAGAAAGAGAGACACAGAATGACAAAGAGGATATGAGTTTGGGTTTCACTTAAGCAAAATGCCACTGATAATCTTTGCGCCTGGAAGGTGAATCCTCTCTTTATCACCGTGAAGAGAGAGGTTGGTGTCCTTCTATAATCAGCAACCCTCATTTATCCGGAAAATTAATCTTAATTTTCCTCCTCCAGCACGCTCTTTAAAGCAACACAATTTATATTCATGTCACCACCTCAGGGGAGTTTTCAGAACAACAACTCACCACTGAGCAGCTTTACCACAGCGTTCGGTTAGCTCTGTGTTTCACTCAGGAGGACCTGACGTGTAACCACCCATGCAACCTTTAGGACAGACTCCCAGGTCAGGCAAATTGTTTTGCAAATGCCAACAAGGTGGGTGCTACTCTGGTCATGGAAAAGGTTAAACAAAGCAAAAATATGATTAAAAAAAGAGAGAATTTCAAAATAAGCCATGGTTTTCTTTTCAGTAGAATGTCCTGCAGACTATGATCAGTAACTTCTACTTTCCCTCAGATGGCAAATAAGTCTTTTTATTTTAACTTCTCTTCATCACAAATTCAGAATTATAAAACATCAAAGACACTGACTTGAAAGACAGTCAGATGCTTTGAGGTTTAATTTGATTTATATGTGTTTGCTCTGGACTTAAGGCCCAAAGGAAAATTCTGAAGTTCGGTATTTATTAGATCAGCTTGTGGATGAATGAGCTTGTGTTTCTGTTCTTTGCTGTGCTTTGAGAGGATTTGTTTGTGTCAACATTCAGATGATGAGGTGTTAAACAGTAAGCAGTAATCTGAGAAACTACATATTCACTAAGTGTCTAACATCCTACCTGTCTCCCTGTAAAAACCAACGGTATAAGCCTCAATCAGAGGTAGAAGGGCTGGAAACACTGAATGCAAATATCATTACCACATAGGTGAAAGTTATTTCAAGTAGTGACACAAACATGGTCATTCTGAGGCATAAAACTTAACAACAATGAACACCTAAAACCAAGCTATGACCAAAATAATATTTCAGAAAACACAACTACAAATCACAAAACACTATGGAACAGATGACACCTTATAATATGCACTTTGTCATGTTTTCTGTTTTGTTTGTTTGTTGGTTTTTGTATCTGTTTTATGCATTAGACATTATTTTCTCAAAATCATGAATTGACTATTCTGTAATCTGGAGATAACTAAACTAGTATTATTTCATTATCTTGATAATGACGTGATTGTGGTCTAACACTGAGCAGTTCTTGTCCTGTACTCATCATTCAGCTTTGCTGTCATGACACTTGGAAATGATCTATAACATTAATGGGTCAACCAGTGATGGATGTTCATTGATGTGACATTTTCAGCTTGAATGAGCTGATAGCAGGACTGTCCTGAATCCTGATGAAGAACCCCCTTTTTGTTAATTGTGATTTTGAAATTTTTCTAGTTTTTGCAAGAAAACAAGTTTTAAGTTCAAATAACTAAGTATATCAAGCCATTATCTCTACACAATGATATAAATACACTGTTATCAAGACAAAATGAACACTAATATCTTAAAACTAAAAAGAAAAAAACATAAAAATGTAATAAAGCCAGAAGTATAGGCCTACAATTAAGATATACTCTTCTACAAAACATTTGCAGGCTTTGTTAAAGTAATATCTGTGTGAATGCCAGCATGCATGTTGACCAAAATACTGCACTATAACAGGTTTAGCATGTTACTCATTTTACTTGTCAATATGCATGATTTTATGACAAAGACAGATTCCCAGAGAGATACTTGCAGAATCTCTCAAATTAACTTTTTTTTTTTAAACATTACCTAGTATGAAAAGTTTAATTTCCACTTTAAACCTTGGAATATTTGCTTTGTTTAGTAGAGCTCTGTATATCATGCTTATGCCTTTTCAACCAATGGGATGTTGATAGACTTTAGGCCATCTTTAATTTTCTGAGTAAGTTGCCATGGTGAGTTGCCAGGGGGATTTATGAGCCTATGTTTGGGAGATTCAGAGTCTTGTGTTGATCGACAGCAATGCAAATTATGCAAAGCATTCCTCTGTGACAGTTCAGTGCTCTCTCTGGGATGCTTCCTCTGAGCAGACGTCTGCCAAGGAAAAGAAGACTCGATGATGACACAGAAAATACTTAGCTGACCCAAACAAGAGGACAGTACACTCAGCCCCCAGAAGGACAATACATACACATGTCAAGAATGAAGGCATAATGACCAAAGACATGTGGTATAAAAATAAATATATACACCTACTTCAGACACAGTTCAGCACTGATTTGGTGAACAGGAAACACCGAATCAGTCAAGTTAAAAGAATGCATGATAGAAAAAGCCAAATCATCTTCAGTATTGAATAATTCTGAACCAGAATGCTCATAAAATTACAATACTTTCCTATTTTATTAGGTAAGTGAGTGTCATAAATTAAAATGGTAGACTTGCATAATAAGATCATTAATATTAGTAAAAACAAAAAAAATCTACTTTTTATTAAACAATTTTAGTTTTTTGTTGGACTGAGATGCATTTTTGCTGTGTTGACTGTAACGTTGACTAGTTTTTTAAAACAAAGTCATGCCTTACATTAGTTTTTTATGGGACTACGGTGAACATCTTTAGTACTAAAGCCTAGCAGCAAGAAGGTTTCAGGTTCAAAATTTGTCTGGAACCTCTTTGAATGTTTGCATGTTCTCCACATGCATGTGCAAGTTTTCTCTGGAAGCTATAGTCTCCTTGTATAGTTTTAGATTAACTGGCAATTCTAAATTGGTGTGAGTGTGTGTGTACATGGTTGTTTATCTCCATGTGGCCCTTTGTTAGAGTGGTGACCTGTCCATGGTGTACTCCACCTAACTGGAGATGGACACCAGCTCTTTGTGATTCTGCACAGGATCCATCCAGTATAAAAAATAGATGGATACGTGATTTTTATTGATATTGTCGAGGATCTGGTATAAAGCAAAAATTATAAAAAGCTTGCCCACCTGTTGAGTGTTTTACAGCTTTATTTGAGCTAATATAACTTCTATAAAATCATGAAGCCTAAAGTTTTCAACAAGTTTTTAGCCTTTTCTCTTTTTTTTTTTTAATTTTGTGAAACTACTGCTTCACAGTTTTGCATAATGGCTGCATTATTTAGGGCAAGAAATGAGCAGCTGGCTTGCAGCCTGTTAAACCAGATCAGGTTGGGTGTTTTAGGTATGGGGTCTTAAAAATACAAGGTTCTTAACAGAAGATGATAAGAGGTAAATGTTATGTATGTTTAAAATTAAGTACAGTGAACTACTCCTAGTGGATTGCTCAAATTACATTTACAAAATGTGTAAGTGAGCATCATATGGGCTGTTTAAATAAACTGTTTTTTTTATGATTCTACTGCACTGCATGAATAAACATAAAAGTTGGATCAGTTGTGTTGTTGCTTTTTATACAATATATTGTGCTTAGAGAAGACACAAAAGCAAGCTGCAAAAATGAAGTGTGGGACAACTGTGACTGCTACTGAGAAAATGAGGTCTCCAATCACCCGGTCAACATCTTGAATTCACAACAAAATAAGTGGAGCGAGTGAATGACAAGATGGCCATATGAACACAATTTTCTTTGCTTTAAAGACAGATGCAGAATAGACAAATAGCTTTTAAAACAGTTTTACTTTGTGTACCTGTGTAAGCTTTAGAGTTTAGATGTAAATTAGGACCCGTGGTGTTGTACATTCAATGTCTTTGTCTCTTTTAGTGGAGTTTGTAAATCAGACAATATTCTACCCTGCACAGTACAGAAAATAATGCTATCCCCTTTATCTATTGCCTATTTTTTTTTTTTCTTCAATCATGGCAGTCTGTGCTGGTGCTTCATAAAGCTCCTATAATCAACAAAGGTAAGACTAAACAAACAGCATAATTTACCATGTTTGTTTAGAAATTTTATTTGTAATTCCAAATAATCAGCAGACTTATGATTATGAAAATAGTCTTTAACTGTATCCATGTTATCAATAAAACTTGAATTATGTGAAATTTATAAAAGCTTTTTTTATCCTAAAATTGTATGCTTGTGAGTCTGCTAGAAAGTGGGTTATATTCGATGACATAACTTCCATCACTATATTGTTTTCCAGTGTGAATTCACCACCAACACAATCATTTCAAATTACTTTAGAATTGGGGCACAGCTTGTTCAACTCTGTGTATGTCTTTCTCTGTGGTGCTGAAATATTCAAACAGCCAGTCTCTGTGCTGATGAAACATTCAAATACCGTCTCTTTTCACAAACCGGTGAGCTCTTTCTACATCTTAGAGTTTCAATTTGAAAGAGTATTTGAACATACACAACCATTATAAAGCTTTTATGCTCAGACTCCTAATGAAAAATGAGCTATGCAATTCCATAATGGATATCACTGCATTCACATTATAACACAAAAACCATTTTACTTTTACCAGTGACAATCTGTGCTTTCTACCCTCCCACACACCATTAGGCAAGTTTGCCTCTCTCTTCAAATGTTTCCTCCCCTGTTTGGGGGCTTGAGAAGTCTTTTTTTCCTCAAAGTCTTATGCACATCAAAGTAGTCAGGTCACAGAGAAACAGAAGAAGATTGAGTAAAAGAGACCACAGTGAAAGAATGGGGGGAGGGGGATGCTAGTGTTCAGTAGTTTTCAGTTGGATATGTTTCATTTTGACTTTTTTTCACATTCTCAGTGATGACACAATGCCTCTTTATTCCACTTGATCTACTCATCCATGCACACATCTATATGGAACAGAAGAATGGCATATAAAATATTGCTTTAACAGCAGAGCTAAGAGGCTGCATCTTCTTTGACTTAAAGGATCTTGGACTAACAAGATCATTCTGCAAACAAGACTCAGCAAAACAATGACTCATTTCTAGTTTAGTTTTCACACTTCTGCTTCTTTTTGTCTGTTTGCATTTTATCCATTGCAATGAAAGATCTTCTTTTAAAACCTTACCTCCACCCTTTTCTGGCCTTCTATTGCTCCTTTCCGTCTATCTTTCTTGGCCTGTCTTTGCCTCTGTGTCTCCTTCCTCATTACACTTTCTCTAGCTCCATCACCTACGATGCCCAAGTTCGACCCACTGCACCAATTTGTCCTGACAGCCAATTGTGTTGAAAATTATTCCCTTTGCCAAGTGGTCTGTTCTGGACATTCAGGCAGATAGAGCATGATGAGAAGGGCTGTGAGCCCAGAAATTGAGTGGTCTTTGGAAAACAGGTTGAGCAAAACTTATTACATTGTTAGCAAAAAAAGGAACTTTACAATGTAAATATAAAAATATCAGGTTTGTTTTAATGCCAATTGATTTATAAAGTAAATAATTGTTAAATAAATATATAGCAATGGAAAAAGTAAAAACATTTTCTAAATATTGATACCATTTAAGGTTATTCACAGAAGCATATACCTTTACAATTCAACTTTGATTATATAGTCAAGGAGAAAGTCTGAAGTTGATTTTAAGAGTGGTATTTGCATTTGTAAACATTAAAGTCACAACATAAAGCCAAAGAAGCTGTAGTTTCAAGTGAAACAATACTTTGGTTTGCAAAAACAAAAAGCTGTGTGACAACATAGGTTCAGTATTTATGGATTCCTAGTGCACTGTGGTCACCAGTTTTTAGTGGTGATGGGACAGAAGCCGCTGGATAAACTTGGAAGTATTTTGGAGCTATACTGCCATGTTAACATCAGCCACAAACAGTAAAGCTAAATGAACAGAGAATCACTGTAAACAATGGGCAATGACTCACAGCATACAGCAAAATCCGCCCTGGTGTTTTAGAAAATAAGTATGTGGATTAACAGGTGGGTGAATCACCTGACTCCAAAGAGATCAAGTTGCATTTTATTTGTTGAAAACAAAAGTGAAAGGACAAGAAACCCACACAGGGGGATGTTTATATTTTTTCATCAATAACAAACAGCTCTGAATCACAAACTGATCTCAGGCTGTTGGCCTGTAAGCAGCTCAGACCTTTTGATGAAAGCGCACGTTCACGTCACATTTGAAGTAAAACTTCCTGTTGCTCCTCTCCTTCTCTGTGGCGATGTCCTCCTCGACATTTGACTTTCTTTTAAAATTAAAAATAGTTAAAACTGCTGCTGGCAAAAGTTCCTGTTTTTTTGGCGTGAAGCCAGTCCACGGCAGTAACGAGGGTCCGAGTGGTGCTACCTTTCATGTGGTCCGAACCCGAGTTCTGATAGTAATTCCCACATCGGATCCAAATCTGAGGAAGATTTTTATTTTTTGTGAAGCTGAAAAATGAAACTCCAGTGGTATTTTCTGGCCGGTTCAAACCACAAATTGAAACGAACTGGGGTGATCACGGAAAAAGCCGAAAACACCTGAGTGGTTTCTTCAATATTCAAAATTACTAAAAAGTATAGTATTTTTTATTTTTTTATGTAAAATTTCTACCAAAAACACATTTTATGGATATATTTTTTTACTGATGTTGGCTTCAAAACACGTTTCAGTTCAGCTTTAAGTTTATGTGTATAATTCTGACCCTGTGTAAATTAGAGACAAACAACAACAAATTCAAACTTGTGCACCCAATTTTTATTTTTAAATTCATTATTAGAGTTGTATGATCACTCCACCATGAACACTATGGCTCAAGTCAATCAATGAAAGACCAAATTAATATCACCACAAATATAATTGTTTATCCTTGTTGAGTAACATTCAAACCCCTGAAAAATAATATTCTACATAACATACTCACTACAAAACATAGTGAGTGAAAGCATAGACACACACACCTCCACACACACACAAACACACACATAATGGATTCTGCGGTTCCTGGCCAATGTGTTGTCTGTCTGACATCAGTCCAACTGTGCTGGATGCTGACTGAGTCTCACAACCCAGCAAGCTTTGGGGCCAAAGTCTAATTCCTTCACATTCAATAGCAATCTGATTAGAGCTCTAAATTGCTTTTCCGCTAAACCTCTTAGTGCTTTAACAGTTTCTCTCTCTTCTAACACCATATCTTTGTTCCATTGGCAATATTTTTTTTAACTGTTTCATTCGTCTTCTATCTTTCCAATTACTGTCATCTTTCCATCGCTTTCCTTTCCTCTGATTATGTATCTAACTCTCTTAGCATAACCGTAATGACTCTGATACTGTTGCATGTCTTGCCTCCTTTTTCATTTAAATTTGAATTTTATGTCACTTTATCTGGTAGTCACATAGCCACTTGTGTTTGTTTTTTTATTTTTTTGGTTTTCTTTATCCTCAACAGGCAGAGTGGAAGCTGTTCTCCACTCTCACCCCATTAGCCCATTTGAAGCTGCAGCAAAGATGTACATTATTTGGTTCTCAGGGGACAGCCTATCACTTTCACAGAGTCAGAAAGCCACAGAGAGAGGAGAGAGGCGTGTACTCAAGGCAAGTGTTCCAGCACGCCTTGTTAGGTGTGTCTCAGGCTTGAACGATTAGCAATTACCCTGTCTGGCTAAACTTCTTAGGACTTGATGGAGACAGCACTCCTGCCCAATCGGACATGAGAACAAACATGTTTTTCTCCCCAGAGTAGATAAATATTTGTTGTTAGTGTGTAGAAAGTTATAGGCCCACATTGAGGGCTGAATTTTACAGGTTAATTTCTGTTTATGCAAGCACAAATTAGTTATTTCCCAAAAGAATGTTACACTTTGAATTATTTCCCTTGTGCTAATAGGACCTGTGCAAAATAAAAATCAATCAAACCAATCAGAAGTAAGAATATTTTCTAATTTATGCTTACCTTGGTTTTTTGTGATTTTACCAGCTTCTAAGCTTTGCTTTTTAGATTAAATAATGCTCTGAATGATGCATCAGTGGTACAAACTAGCACTCTGCTGGTTAAGCCTCACCTGCAAAAGAGGCAAAGACATTACAGCATTTAAATAATATGTCAGACACTTTGTGCCCAACCAATGAAGCAAAAGCTGTGTTTACCTCCACCAACACAATGCATTTAATGCCAAGTGTCAATAAAGTCTTCTTGTCATCATTTGGAGAAACATTTGGAAGACACAAACAAGAAACTTGGTGGCAGGCAGATGAAGGCAATAAGGTTGGAAATTCTGTCTATTTTCTAGGACCTGGATTATTTGGCTTTGCTCCCCAAAAAGAACAAGCTCTTTCAGATCCCAAACAGCAGAAAGTAATGTTTTGCAAACCGTATAGATTTTCCACATCAAAAGGGTGTTTTAGGACACCAACATTTTTTAATGCTGGTTCCACAGTGTTTTTGGTGTATTTTTGTGGATGAAGATATTTCTAGAAATGTTGACACATTTACAAATATACATTTAGAAATGACAAATGAAAATTGTGTTTCCATGAGGACAAGCCTCTGTGCTGAAATAGCTACAGCATAGTCTACAATATGTTCACATTATGCTGAATATAATCAATTTCTAAGAGATCTAGTGAAGTAAATTTTAATCACAAGTAGTAAAAAAGGTTAACAATTTACTCAATACTGCTCCTTTTTCAAAGCAAAGTTTTAATGATTGTGACCTCTAAAAGACAATGTTTGTTAAACTGTGTGAGTTGCCTGAAATAATTTCTAGACTATGTTCTTACTGGCAGGTGGCACAGCGGCATAGTGGTTAGAGCATTCTCCTCCCAGCAAGAAGGTTGCAGGTTGGCATCCCGGCCTGGAGCCTTTCTGGGTGCAGTTTACATGTTCTCTCTGTGCACACGTGGGTTTACTCCAGGTACTCCGGTTTCCTCCCACAGACCAAAAACATGCATGTTAGGTTCATTGGT
>JAOXNZ010000030.1:8392815-8403096 GCA_028566095.1 Kryptolebias brasiliensis
AATTGTCCCTAGGTGTGAGTGAGAGTGTGAATGGTTGTTTGTCTCTATGTGGCCCTGTGATGGACTTGTGACCTGTCAACAGCCTGCTCCCATCTTTGGCCAGCTCAGCCTCTCTCAGAATTAGCCCTCCACAACAGAAACATAACTCCCCTTTTCTTCCCATCCATCTTTCCATCTGCTTCTGCAAACTAAGGCTCTGCTGTGCCCCTGTAGCCCTTCAGCTCTCTAAACCTGCTACCTGGGCAGCAAAATGATGGATTTGTTTTCATCAGACCTTGCAACCTCCCCTCTGGCCGTGCACTACACGGGCCAGACTGAAAATGACATTTAGCCCTCAGCTTCCCACCCAGTTTCTGCGAGGACTGCGCATGACCTTTAAACTCTGAGCCACCACAGGCACATTTACTCTGCTGATACAACGTATATAAGGACACAGAGGAGAGGAAGGCAGAAATGAACAGAAGAGCAGGTGGCAAAGGTTTATAAGTGAGGTCAACATCATGTAGTATCAAGTGATGACTGTCAGCAGATCGATGACACCACAAAGACAGCCCACTAAGCATGAAAAGAAACATGGTTTGGAAAAGATTTTTAGAATCCAGTTGTAGTAGTTTATTGTCAGCTGATTTTAAATTAATAACCCTGATGTGCTTTTCATAACCAAAACCAATAAATATTTGCTTTATTTAACATACATAATTACCCATTTTTTGTCCTCCCAGCATTTGTTTTCTGTACTCTGTGAATGGTCTGAATGCCATTAAAAACATTATTTAAGCATCTGTAACTGGCGCATACTTCATAAGCACATCCAGCAGTATTTACTGTACAGCTCTAAACCAATAGGTCACACGTGCAACAATTAGACAAATCAAGAATTTATAACAATCAGTTTATTTTGTGAGATAGATCATAACAGACCCAACAAAGGTAAGGTAACAACAAAACTCTAAAACTGTAAAAAAAATAAAAAAGCTAAAAAAAGGATGAATTCAGTTTTTTTGGAGCAATTCCTATTACAATGGACAGATTCTAATAAAACTCTCAGAAAATAATCTCTAGATGTACATGTACAACTGCTTAACTTTTTGAATCAATCTGATTTTGTGAGGATTCCTACCCTCTGCATTAACAAGACTACTTTCTCCGTTCAAGCCCTAATAGATTCTGGTGCAGAGCAAAACTTTATCAGCAGCAAGTTGGTCCAGCAGCTACAGATCCCTGTTATTCCCCTTCAAACATCGGTCACAATTGCCATGCTCACAGGAGAAACCATGACAACCATCACCCACAAGCCCAATGAAATTCACTTAATAGCCTCTGGCAATCATCACAAACACGTGAGTTTCTGATTGTTTCTGTTTTTTGGGTTTTTTTTCACCCACCTCTCTGATTTTGGGTTATGCTTGGTTAGAAAGTCCCAATCCAGTCAATTGGGTCAACAGACGTATAGCTGGTTGGAGCCCATCATGTCTGGCTAAATGTTTACGTTTAGTTTCCAGGCAAACAGAAACTCCTGTCCAGTCAGAACCTACTGACCTCACTCAGGTTACCATGGTCTTGCCACCATATTTAATAAGCAAAGAGCTCTATCCTTGCCGCCCCATCGTCTTTACGATTGCTCAATTGACCTTCTCTCTGGAGCTTGTCTCTAAGCTCTCTGGCCCCGAGGAGGCCATGCGAGATTACATAGATAATTCCTTGGCCTCTGGTATCATTTGTCCCTCAACCTCTCCTGTGGGTGCGCGATTCTTCTTTGTCGAGAAGACAACATTGGATTTAAGAAACGCTTAACATTTGGTTCGAATAAGAGGAGATGAATGGAAGACAGTTTTTAAGACCTCGTTAGTTTCATTTTTGAGAGTGGGCAGGTTCGGACGGACTCGAGAAGATTAAAGCCGTTTTAGAATGGCCTACACCTGAAAATCGCAAGCAATTCCAGGGATTTCTGGGGTTTGCCAACTTCTACCGCCGCTTTATTAAGAACGATAGTCAGACTGCGGCTCCTCTTACTCAGCTCACCTCCACCCTTCGTCAGTTTGTTTGGACTCCAATGAAGCATTTCACAAATTGAAGGGGTTATTCACTTCTGCTCCCATTCTCTCACCCAGATCCAAAGAAGCAGTTAATTTTGGAGGTGGATGCATCAGATACAGGGGACGGAGCAGTTTTGTTGCAGCGTGCTGAGGAGGATTGCAAGCTACATTCATGTGCCTTTCTTTCGTCGTTTAAGTCCTGCAGAGAAAAACTATGATGTCGGTAACCAAGGTTTTAGCAATCAAGTTAGCCCTAGAGGAATGGAGACATTGGTTTTTCCTTTTATCATCTGGACTGACCATAAGAATTTGGCCTATATCCAGAATGCCAAGAGACTGAATGCTCGGTGGTCTCTATTTGCCCGATTCAGTTTCACCATCACATATCGTCCTGGTTCACGAAATGCTAAACCCAATGCTTTCTCTTGAGAGTTTTCTTCCGAAATGGAGCCAGGACAGCCAGAAACCATTTTGTCTGAGTCCTGCAATGTGGGAGCTCTTACCTGGGATATTGAGGAAGCGGTTCACTGGGCGCAGGAAACAGAACTTGATCCTGGAAATGGTTCCCCCAATAAGTTTGTTCCTGGGGCAGTCGTCGCCCAAGTCCTCCAGTGGTGCCACAACTCCAAGGTAACCTGTCATCCTGGCACTAATCGTATGTCTTCCATTATTCAAAAGCATTTCAGAAGTCTTTTTGGTGGCCTATTATGAATCAGGACATCCGAGAATATACTTCCGCCTGTCCGACCAAAAACCAACCTCCATCTGGTTTGCTCCAAGCCGACCATAGTCCCACATCACCATAGATTTCATCAACGGGCTTTCCCATCATTTTTACCACCACTGACCATTTTTCCAAGTCCGCTCACTTTGTTCCTCTCCAGAAGCTCCCTTCCGCCCATGAAACTGCAGTTAATATCCCAGCACGTTTTTTGCCTCCATGGTATTCCCCTGGACATAGTGTCGGACTGTGGACCCCAGTTCGTTTCTCAAGTTTGGAAAGCTTTTTGCAACATTTTAGGAGCCTCACAAAGTTTAACCTCTGGTTATCATCCACAGTCAAATGGGCAGACAGAGAGCTGCAACCAGGAAGTAGAAGCCGCTCTCAGATGTGTCATTGAGAACAATCCCTCATCCTGGAGTTCGCATTTGACATGGGTAGAATATGCACATAACACTCTCACCTCCTCTGCTACAGGTCTCTCTAGGCTACCAGCCACATCTGTTCCACAGCCAGGAGGCTGAAGTAGCGGTTCCCTCAGTCCAACATCACCTAAGATGGTGCAGAAGAATCTGGTGCTAGACCAAGGCAGCTCTGCTCCGAACGGCCACTGAGAACAAGAGAGATACTGCTCGTCATTGTCATGCTGCTCCGCAATATCAGGTCGGACAGGAGGTTTGGTTATCCACCTGTGACATCTCAATAAAAGACACTCCCTGTAAGCTCACTCCCAGATTCATTGGCCCCTATCCCATTACCCAAATCAACCCTTCCGCAGTTAAACTTCAATTACCCTCTACAATTCACTCCACCTTCCATGTCTCTCAGATTAAGCCCGTGATCAACAGTTCACTTTGCCCGCCTTCGACCTCCCCCCACCCCCCGGGGTCATTGGTAATCATCCTGCTTTCTCAGTTAGACGCATTTCAGATGTTCGTCATAGAGGCTGGGGGTTTCAGTATTTAGTGGATTGGGAGGGTTATGGTACTGAAGAAAGATCATGGATCCCCAGGTCGTTTAGTTTATTACTACTTTTTATAGAGAGCATCATTGAGAGGGGGGTACTGTGAGGATTCCTGGGTGTCGTGCCTTTAATTACGTTCTTTGCAGCTCCAAGTGGCAGGTGGAGTTAATTGTCCTCAGCTGGATTCAACCACGGCTGATCATTACCTGGTGGGTACTTAAGCTCCAGTCTTGCCTGAGCTCGATGCTGTTGCATACCATTTGGTAGCTCAACCAACAGCCTTGTGAGTAACTAAACTTTGTTCAAAGAATTTTGTAACTCACCTTGTATCTCCTACAACTCACCTTGTATCTGGAGTCCTTGAACCATCTGGAAATTCGCCACTGGATTCTGCTCACCACCTGTGAAAGACCAGGAACTCTCTTACCTCGACACCTTCATTTTGGATTTATCTTGGACTCGACTTCTTACCAAACTCCAACCTGCCACACTCCACCTTTACCCACTGTTTAGGACAGAGCTTCGCCAACCTGGAATCCTTAACCCTCTCAAAGCCTAAAAGATAAGACCGTCACAGTAAGAAAGGACCTTCTGAAACTCTCCAAGATAATTATCCCAAGAAATAATACTCACCTCTTACCCTTGCATTTCAGCTCCTCAGACCACAACCTCCCGATCAACCTCCTGACTGAAATAAACCCTCTTAATGAGTTACAATGTCATCTTGTCTGACTCGGTGAACATGGCTCTGGGTTTAAAAACATTAGCATCCATTATGACCTATGCCACAGGTAATCAAATATAGAAAACAAAATAAATTACTCAGATATCTTTACAGATATTGAGCTAAACTTTAGTGTGGGAGTAGGTGAAATTCATCTCCATTACACACTCTGACCACTAACAGATCACACAAGATCTATGTTTAAAACTTTGGTATGCAAGACAATGGGAGATACAGTATGCTTTTCTTCAAGGACTGCTATTTTTTTTTTAATGAGAGAATTCATCTTTGCCACAACATTTTAGATTTCCTGATATCAGAATTGTTGTCCTGGACTTGAGTTATGACATGAACACATAGTTGATGTGACCATAAACCTGAATGTCAGACAGATTTTGAAACTGTAGGGATTAATGAACAAAGAAAGACATATACAAATCACAAAGGTACATTCTTGGTTTATATGTGAAACACTTTTATCACTGTGAGGCACATTGCAATAAAACAGTGACCAAACTGACTTTTTCTTTACACAGCGACAGACATGCATATCTTACTATCCTGGTAGTGCAGCCTGCAGTGACACGAGACGTGTGCTTCATCATGACAAGCCCTTAGATCCTTAAAGTTGTTTTGGCGTTACTTGTGCTGCCTTAAATCTTATTTTGTCTGTCAGCCTCTCTTTTGTCTTGCATGCTCTTTTTTTTTTTTTTTTTTTTGTTCTGACCCACTTTATGACAAGTCTTCACCCTCCACAAGCTTTATAGGTCCAGGCAAGTCATTGCAAAGATAACCCAAACAAATGTTAAAGAAAGAAAGGAGGCTTCTTCAAATCCACTCCCTCTAGGTCTCACTCAGTAAAATACCAGCACTAGAAATGTCAGACACGCTTACTGCTCTCTGTTTCTGTGTTTGTCTAGTTCTCTGCAGAGGCGAATTTCCAATTCCTTTTTTCTTTTTCACTGCATGGCTTACTGTTAGTGAATTTAAAGCATGTACCCAGCTTGTTTAGGCCATTGATAAGAAGGCTTGTCATGGATATGAGGTCAAAATGTTTTTCTGAAAAAGCTCAATTGCATATAAGACCATTTCAGATGCAGCATCCTGCAACAAATAGTTACTTCATATTTAAACTATTGAAAAATGTGTTTTACATTAATAATACATATACAAAGACAAAATTGTTATCACGAGGCCGAAAAGCATAGATATGAAATCACAAACATGCACAGAAAAGGAATGTAAATTTAGTTCACAGCCGACTAACCTTGTTTGTTAAAAGGTTTTCCAAAATGCAACAAAACTTTGTTCTGTAATTCAGTAATTATTTAAACTTTAATGTAAAAGAAACACTGACTGTATTTAGAAAATTTACCAAGTAGAAAGTTTGATAGTAACTGTTTGAATGACAGTTTAATTGTACCAAAAAAAAATTGAATTTGTTCAAAACATTAATCAAACTGTGCAAACGATAGGTTAAACCTGTTCACAATGTGACAAGCAAAACTTTTCCATTTAAAATAAAGTTTTAATGTAATGGGTGGAGCGGAACAATGCAAAATACTGTAAGTACATTCTGTGAGTCTTGGGAAATTTTATTGTATACAATTCAAGAACTACAAATTGCTTTTGGGCGTCTCTGACCCTCAAACCTGCAGGCAACCAATATGATCAAAATAGCCACATGGGGTCTTTAGTACTTCAGAAAACCATTGTCATTCAACACAACTGCTTGCTACCTCATACCAGGCAACTTACAGCACCATGACTTGCTATATGTGATCTGTCTTACCTAGATCAATCTCTTAATAAAATTGGAAGGTTTAATCAGAACCACCCCAGCATTGCAGATAGGCTGAGGTCTG
Source organism: Kryptolebias brasiliensis (assembly GCA_028566095.1). Classification (NCBI taxonomy): domain Eukaryota; kingdom Metazoa; phylum Chordata; class Actinopteri; order Cyprinodontiformes; family Rivulidae; genus Kryptolebias; species Kryptolebias brasiliensis. Next base: position 8,399,126 of record JAOXNZ010000030.1, read on the forward strand.
GACATTGGCTGAGGTATTACAACATGTTGATTCTTTGTGTTTTCAGTTACTTTGTTGTAGATTGGCTGGTGTGCTTGGAATCAATGTCTTGCTGCATGATCCAGCTTTGACCATCCTCACCTGTAAAAAAAAGTTACTGTGACATTTGACGCTAGACTATGCTGATCTACAGAGGAATTCACAATTGGTTCAATAACTGCCTAAGTCATGTAGCTCAATCAGTCAAACCTAACAATAAAGCTAAAAGTAATTAGCATTCCTTGAAAGAATACATATTGTCTGTAAATTTGCATGTCAAAGTTTTGATCTTGGTGCTCAAAGTTTGTGATGGAAATGTCTCTCAGCTACAAACCTACCAAATGTTAGCCCATCATCTGTAAAAATGACAGCGCTATTGTCATTTTTGTGTTTGCAAAGGTCAATTAACCATGATGACCTTCTTGAATTGGTTTGACTGTAAAAGTTAATCAGTTTTAGATGTAAATCCAAAGAATACTTTCTGAGTTTAATTAAAATATTTCCACTGGTTTATGAGATATTTTGCCCATAAAAACATTATCAACCACCTTTCATGGTTACAGGAGAAAATATTTTGACTGGTATCCAACACCGCTTGTTTCTCTCATTAGTTCTACCACAGAAACACTTAAAGTTCATATATGAAAGTAACAGATATATATCACACCAGTAAATTACACTATCATATCAGACTTAGATGTAAAAACTTGAAATATGGTGTACTTATTGTTCCCATGACTAAGATGTGGAGTAATTAAATTAATCTTTTAGTGAGTGTGCATTAGTGAGATATATGATAAGGATAATGCAGTTACTTCCTTTTTTAATTTTCCTTCCATTTTCTCATTCCCCTTTAATATCAGGAAGCCAATTACAAAGGAGCAAATTTCCAATTACGTAAACAATGATATCTAGCTTGGCGGTGGCAGCTGGTAAATGGTGCTCTTACTATACTTAGCTGTTGCTTAAGATGCCTCCCCATTAATTGCATCCAAAGGAAACAGGAATTTACGAGGTTCAAGTACCCCCTAAAATAACTTAAGACTATGTCTCTCACACTGGTAACCTATTGGTAAGGAGCAATGTGTACACAAGACTCAGAAGAAAACAAAGGAAAAATGAAAAGCTTCATAAAATAAGTTATATAAACAGCAAGGCAAAGGACAAAGAAGGCAAACAACATGCAAAAGAAAAGAAAATCTGAGAATGATAGAAAAATAGGATACACAGAAAGACTAAAAGAGAGCTGGATGCCTCGTCGAGTAGCCAGCAGCAATCCTGCAGGTGTGACATCTAAAGACTCGCTATTATCCCTAGAACACTGCTTCCTAAGCCCGCTGATATCTTCTTGAGGCAAGCATATTGAGGTCAAGGCGGATGTTGTGCTAGCAGTAGAGGTTGCATTTATGGCCACACTCCAGATGCTCTGGGTTACTGATGAGCCCAGGGACCGACGCTTGGCAGGGATGTGGAGAGGGTATGGAAGAAGACGCCTCAGATAGACAAGTTCACAGTGGCAGTCTTAAGCAGTGGCCCAGCTCTCTTTCTCTTACACACACTTAGAATTTTTCTATTTTACTGCAATAAGGGAAAAAAAATCCCTATAATAACCAGAAGGGGCTTCCTTAAAAGAATCGATTCATTGAAGCCTGTGAAGGAATAACTCTCTTTCTTTAAAGTTTTCATTGTTCAGCAGGATATTTTGTATTTTCCAACAAAAATTGATCCCAAATCTTTCAGTGCATTGGAACCATTATTATTAAAAGACCATAAAGTCTTAGTTAAGCTCTGGACCAATCAGACAGCATCTTGGCTTACCCTTTCAACATTACTGAGTAAAAAGTCTTTGGGATTGGTGCTGGCAAGAGTAACACAAAATACTTTGTGTGCTCTCAACACACAATAAAACAGGCTAAGGATCAATACGAGAAAAAGGTGGAATATTTGTAAAACACCTCAAATGTGGGGTGGGCTAAATACTTTCTCAGACTACAAAAAGAAAAAATCTACAGGTTTTTCCAGAGCAGCTGATTGCCTTCAATTCTTTTTTTGGTGATGGCCCTATTGTGTGGAACAATCTTCCTTTGCAAGTGAGAGCTGCTCAAATCACTGATCATTTTAAATCGCTGCTGAAAACCCATTTGTTTTCATTGGCATTTAGTTCTAGCTGAGCAGGACAGGTTAATTTTTATTGCACAAGTTCAGTTGTTTGTTTTATTTTATTTTATGTAGGGTTTTTATTTTTTAAGTTCACCAGAATTGCTTTTATATAAATTACTGATCATAAATTTTACATTTTGTGCAGCACTTTGGTCAACAAAAGTTATTTTTATATTTGCTTTAGTGGATTTTCTTTGAAAAGTACATAAAGTCATACTTTTTGTCTGAAGATGACAGTTGCCCTTTGTGAATATTTCAGGCGTACTGTGTATTGTAGATGTACATTGTATATTATACTTAAAAATAATAAAAAAGTAAACACACAAAACACTCCTGAACCAGACAATATCCAAGGCTGTGCTCTTAAAGCACAAAAAACTTTAATATTTTTCTTTAGTAGTCCCTACATGTTTCAAGAAAACCACCATCATCCCTAACCCACAGAACATAAATGTAAGCTGCTCAAAAAAGTATCACCCCATTTCACTTGTCTCTATTGTCATAAAGTGCTTTGAGAGTAAAGTCAAAGCTCATATTGCATTGCTATTGCCTCTTCTATCTATTCAGATTTGGCTGCAGGCCACTTTAACCCATTCCAGTTAAAATAATGGGTTGCAGTGATTGAGTGTGGAATTTGGAATTTGCAGCTGAGTCTGAAACAAAAATGTACTACAATGACAGAAGAGATTATACTATTACTTTATAGTGATAGTATAACAAAAGTTTCTAACAAGTTAATTAGACTAGCTTAGTGACTGGAAGGCATTTGCTGCTTAAGTTTGCTTCAAAAACATGATTCCAAAAATTAGTGTTCGTATGTCTCGTTTACAGAGACTAATTACCACCTGCAGAGTTAAACAATATGAAAAGCTAAATTTCCTACAAGCAGCAGATGAGCTGCAGTGTTGGTAAAAATCTCATACATACTTATCCAGAAATCTACATGAATAATAGCTTTCATCTTTTCACTGTGTTATCAAGTCAGCAGTTGGAACATGTCTATACAGACATCCATCACACGCAGCTCCACGATTGATGGGCCTCGTTTGAAGGAAAGAAAACAATAATATTTCTGTGAAGTTGAGAGTAGTATCCATTTAGCATATTGGCTAGGCAAAAAGTAAAATAGAAGCTCATTCATTTGTTTCAATAAAATGACAAACAATAGCTTGTAGAAATTATATATGAGAAAACCTTGGATACTTGCTCTTAGACAAGTGAAAATTTTCAGGTGTTAAATGAACTAAATTATGGGATTGATTGTTCATTCCTAAATGTGCAAAACTTTGAAAAGCTGTTAACATCAATGTATTATATGCCAAAAATGATCTGAAAAGGAATTTCTGCAGCAGGGTGTTAAATTTTAGACCGCACAATCACCTGTGCAATGGCAAAATACACTACTGTAATCACACAACTGGCTTTTATTGTGCTTTAGGGCCAACATACTGTAAGTCTGGTGTCATGTCTAGAACATGCCACTGAAAATGGGATGTCTAATCACATCAGTCTGCATCTGTAGGGGAGGCATGGTTGCAGAAGTCAGCATGTGGAGACGTAATTGTAATTTGCAGCAACACAAACACAACAATAATCATAATAAAAATGTGTGTGTGTGTGTGTGTGTGTGAAAGAGAGAGAGAGCATGAAAGAGTGTTGTTTATTGCAGTTATTGTTTGCTGGTGTAGATTCTCAGTCATCCAGGACATGGTAAATCCTAACGAGCCCCTATTGTTAGGAGAGAGAGGGCAATCTGCATGTGAATCCAGCTTACACAACATCTCAGCTTTAAA
>JAOXNZ010000030.1:8403196-8413287 GCA_028566095.1 Kryptolebias brasiliensis
ACTCTCTATTTTTGAATTGAGAAAGCTGCTCGGATGAGAAGCGAAACGTCTTCAAACTACAAATTGAAGTCCAGTTGATTTTGTTTTTAACCTTTTTTGGATTTGCAGTTATTGTTAAAAACAGGCAAATTTACTAACCAAATTAAAATTGTCATTATAAAACCAGTGTTCTTTAACAAACATTATATGCTCTGCATCCAACCGTGAGTGTTGTTTGTATTAGCAGCCTTTTTGTTTCTTTTTATTTGACTGTTTCTTTCTTTTTCACTTTTCATTACTTATTTTAGTTTTTACATTTTCTCCTGTCATCTCCCTTTTCCTTTCTTTCTGCACCACACCTTCTATTTTAAGTGAATCTAAAAACTTCTCTTCCCTTCCCTCCCCTCCCTGCTGTTCTCAGGCGTCTGTAGCTCCTAAAATGAAACTAACATCATTTGCATTCCTCAGAAGTGCTCTTTGAAAGGTACTCTATTGCAAAGAGAGGCAATAAAATACAATCCAAATAAAAGAATACTGAGTGTGCTCTTTTTAGAGAAGTCATCTGAAATGACTTAGCAAGCAGGAATGAGAGACAGCTCCTAAATGCTCACTTTTATTTGATAATGCTATAATTGGTTTACTGCATTGAGAAGATTTCTTTTTGTTTTTGTTTAACATGCCTCAGTTGCAGCCTCCAGACTTGTCATTTACACATAAATATTCTTTACAAACAGAGTTACAAAGCTATGAAAATTATGTGATGAGCCTACAAGATGTGGTATGAGAAAAATTTGCATTGTCCTGGGGGAAACTCCTTGCAAAGAAAACTGTGTGAGTCATATGCCAACAGCAGACAACTTTCCACTTCTCAGAGTGGTAAACAAGATCTAACATTTTAGCTTGGCTTCTTATTAAGCTTCTATTACAGATTAATTGCACATAAGTTTCAGTCTTCTCCACAACTTTTCTGTAAATGTCTTGGAAAGAATTATTTACAGATGTCTTGCAATTAATCTGAATTACTAAAATATCTGTGGTTCTTAGGACAGCTCAAAACCCAGTTCATTCTTACACTGAAGGTGAACATATAATACTGAAAATATCCTTTTTGTATCAGCTTTAATGCACCTGAGTATACAGATAAGGTTAAGTGATTCATTATTATGCCATTATCTGATCAACTCACTAGAGTCATTGAGTAAAGTTATTATAGAGCATATGGAAGCAAATATTTAGAAGCTGTACATACCATACATCAGTGATTTGAATTTAAATACATCAATTTGCTGGAGCCTGCTAAACATATGGAATAATAAACTGCACATAATAAGGGAGGACATGGAAATACATTTTTCCTACACTTGCAGTATGAATTCCAATATGAATAGAAAATTCTATCTGTAGTAATATAAACAATTTAAAGAGGCACTGACATCGGAGCCTGCCAGGTGCCATGGATCAAAAATAAAGGCAGAGGTCATAAAAAACCTTTGTCACAATTTAGTTAATCCATGTGTTCCATGTGTAACAGACATCATTCTAGTTGACAGCAAACAATAGATGAGTGCTGGGGTTCAGGAATAATGAAATGTTGAACAAATTCTTACTTCTGGGCTCAATAATAACATTACTTCTCTTCAAAAGCACAGCTCACCACATCCTAATCAAAATAGTAATTTTCTGATCTGAATGACCACTTATCATTAATAAATTAACACAAAGATAAAAAAAAATTCTGAATTTATGCAAAGCTAATAATGTTTGATTTGGGAATGAGATTTAGGTAACAACACAGACGTTAGTATTTATGTTATAAACTATTTTACCCAGATTTGTAGACGGTCCCAAAAAAGTTGCCAAAGTCTAGCCAGTCCAGCCAATTTGTAGCAGTCCCTAAACTTTAGTTTTTCTTAGTATTGTGTTTATTTATATTTCCTTGTTTCCTTTGTTTGAAAACAAAGCTAACCACAACACCTACTGTACATAGACACAAATGATATTGCAAACGCTTTACTAAACTGATTTTCTATTTTCATTTTGATGCATGGCATCTGATGGGCTCCTTAGATATTTGGCCTTGCCAGCAGGAAGATCATTATCAACTTATTACAGTGTTGGTGTATTGACTGTCGAAGCATTTTAATTTCTTTAACTTTTATTTCTTTAACCATCACTTGCCCCCTCTTGTCTCCTAGCTGTTCAAGAGGGTCGGACTGACTGACTGTGTGATGCTAAAAGGTATATGGGGACAAACTAAAATTAGTCACAATGCATGAAAAAACATGAGTTGGTGGCTAAACACAAGTCAGATTTCAGCTGATTTTTTTTTCTCAACCTAATTTGATTACCATGTGGTTCATCAGCAACCCACTGAGAAAAAGTATGTATACAATCAATCAGTCACTTAGAAAAGCAGCCATCATTTTTCCACTTTTCTCCACTTATACATTTTTTCCATTTTTCAAAATGGAAAAAAAGTCTGTTCAGGCTGTACCTCTCAGTCTGTTTTACCATCCCTGTCTGTGCAGACAGGTGAAAAGAGCCGGTTCTAAGTTTTCTCACTCCCGCTAAACCTATCTTTAGCCACAATGACACTGCCATCACAATGACAAATATATCATGGCACCAATCAGATGGAGCTGCACTGACATGAACCATCAACTGGTTGATTGTTTGACATCTTTACTTGTTCCACACTTCGTTAGAGTTATTAACATTCTCAAGTCATCTCAGCCATTTCTAGAAAAGTTGAAACATTTACTTTAATAAATACACCTGTCTGGATTTTTGCAACAGTGTGATTTGATGCTTATCACCAGTCAGTGAAATGATGCACCACACAGCTGGTAAGGGTTGTGTCTATTGGACTGATAAGTGTTTATAAGATAAAGACAAACCATTAATTAACTGATGAAAAAAATACAAAAATGTCACAGGAAAGTTTTAGAGCCCTGCTACAAACAAATTTACCATTTAAACTGAGTCAAAACCATCTACAGTGCACTGATTCTATGTGCCATTACAGGATGAAATGATTATGTATAGTTATTGCATATGGGTTTTGGTAATGAAACCGAGAATGTCATGTCATGTTGGCCATTTTAGCTCTGCTTCTGGTCACTTAAGTTCTTTAATTACAATTTCATCATTTTAACATTGGCTGTTTTCCCCTGGCTGAATTTAAAATGAGTATAATTCTTCTTTTCTCCATCTTCTTCTCACACCTTTTCCATTGTCCACTTAATTAAAAGGAAATAAATTGAATCATTATTCACATTCTCACACACCTCTACACTCATTAATGTATATAACAGTGTACGTGCTCCTCAGCCTAGTTTCACTGATATTCACTGTACAGAGAACTTTCAGGTGGGTCTGCTTTTCATTTTCAACATTCATTAACAGGGATGATAACAGTTTTGATGTCACAATGGTCTAGAGGGAGCTAAATCTCCTGAATACTATACATGAATATTTTTGTCCTTTCTAGTAATAGGAATCACATGCAGCTGATCAGACTGAAATGATTAATAGAGTGCCCGCTGAATAAGTAATCCACTGCAGAACTGGGGAATCTGGAATAGGCGACGCACAGACTAATTACAGTGATGGGAAGGAGTGGAAATGGGACACCAAACAGTAGATGATCAAATGAGGAAATATAGTGAAGGGAGGAAAGAAGGTTAGAACAAGGACAAACTGGAGCCACTATAGGGGTGTTTGTTCACTTCAAGATGTTTGTCTTTCAGGTTATTAGTTATTTAGATAAGACTGCTGTCCTGGTTATTAAGTGAAGCCAGTTCAGGCAGCTTGGGTATCTGTCTGTCTCCAAGGGGAGGTGATTCAAACTGAATGGAGGCATCAGGACAGACCTTCATTCAGAGAAGCAGAAGAGAGGAATTAGTAAATCTCTGCATAGACTGGAGCAGCAGTCTGGTAGTGATGTATGGTAAACAAATTTCAGTTGCTGTTTGGAGTCTTGTACATATTATGCCATACTTTCTTTTAATTCTGATAAATTCTTTGCCAAGGTTTAAGGTATTACCAAAGCGTCTATTGTTTTTAGGTGCATAATTCTACCTAAAGTGGTAGTTCAGGTCTTTTGAAGTGGGAATATGTGCTAAGGTTATGAACAGTCAATATTTTACCTGCTGTAGCTCTTTGAACAGGTTTAGTTTGGAGAAATGGAATTTAGGTCTGGGATTATAAACTTTATTGCTAATTCAAGCAGGGCCAAGACCAAAGTATCATCTTAAAACAATGCCAAAACTAAAAGTTTCGTAGTGGCTCATGTAAACGTTTTTATGTAAACTTTTACACTCAGTCAATTACGAGTTTATAAATGTAGAATTGCAAGTGAAAATAATGGCAGCAGCAGTTAACTGTAGCATTTTAAATAGCCTGAAGCCCTTTCAGCAGAAGTATTATAAAATTTCTGTTTTAAAACCCATGTAATATAACAGTGGCAGAAATGTCAAAGTTTATTTATTTTTTATTTAAATAAGTTTGTATAAATCTAACAAGTTGACGTCTTTGGTATTGGCTCCAATTGGATGAACCTTTAGCGGACCAGTCTGGTGTGTGATTAGTGTACGATTACCATTTACATAAACATGTCAGAATAAATAATACATAACATATAGGCCTGCGTGTTTATATGATTGCATTCTCACTTTGGCACAAAGCTAACATACATACTAAAATACTGTGTACTCAAAATTTGAGATAAATTTGATTAAAAAAATAGTACTTGTCATGGGGCAGTTAATAGAAACAGTTAAAAAAAATAAAACTCAATTTACAATAATTATTTCTGGTTCAGTCAGTATTATGCAAAGATGCTTTTTTTTTATCATACTTCCTGTTGATCGATGCCAGGCGTATTGTAGCCATGATGTAATACCTAAGTGATTGTTTGGCTAATTTAAAGGTGAAGACAACAGTATTATATGCCACACATGCACTGTATATATTTAGACTTTCCCTGGAACCAGGAAGTTGAAGCTGGAATGAGACCAATTTTCCATGCAGGCTGGTTCCAGTACAAGTCCTGCCCCCTATTCATAAGCAAAAACAATAAAAAAAAACATTGCCCTTGGTAAAATACAAAAAATACACCTCATTTAAATTTTTTCAGGTTTTGACTCTCGCTGATTTGCATAGTTGTTACCTTGCTGCTGTACTTTCAAATAGTATTTTTTCTAAAATGATTAGCTGCAATTAATCATTTCATGGTTAAAATAAAAGGTCAGGTGACATGATTGTGTTTAGAGAATAGGCAGGACTTAAAGCACATATTCCTTGTATGCAGACTCTAGATCCCAAAATACAACATGGCAGTTTCCATAAACCAGGACCTGCTGGCTTTAATTTCGAACAATGAGAAAAGGCGGGGACACTTGGTCTGTAATATATACAGTCTGTGATGTTACAAAGGTGAACATGAGACAGCATGGAAATGGAAATAGAGACCACTTACCTTTGTTGATGTTAAGTGTCTAATGAAAAGGTAGTAATTACATGAGAAAATGGAGAGCTACCAAATGCACATTCATCTTTCTCTGAAGTGAGCACTTTGGACTTGTCTTTGATGTCAGGTTGAGCCCTTGAACTCTAAAGAAATCTGCATTGCAAATAAATCCAGCATAAAGGCAGCTAGGAAACGTGCTAGATTATCATGACTCAAGACCGAACACTGAACAGAACATCCCAAAGAGTTTGCTATGAGGTTTAATGCAATTTGTAGCCTCAGGAATTTTTTTTTTATAAAGTCTTCAGTCAATAGTGTGTACACATACGTATGCTGCTTAAAACTGATAGCTGAAGTGCTGAAGATTTATTGTGGGGTTGAGATTATTTTGGTGCCAGTAATTTTGGTGTTAAACTAAGTGTTGTTTTTGTTGCCTTGATTAAATTTCTTCCTGAAAGAGGAAATTCACAAATGGTTCAAAATGTTTCTCTTGACAAATTAGACAACCTCACACTGAGACAGAGAGTTCTACTCTAACATGTTAAGGTACACAGCAGTAGCTGCAAAAATACTGAAGGTGCTTATTTTTTTCTTTTTACTATTCCTATTACAGATGATTTTGCCTTTTCATGGGTAATCAAAGTATATGTGTTTGTCTCTCAAAGATCAGAGTTTTAGAGTTTTTGATAAACAGAAATGCAGTTATTTGACTTTAAAACACATCTTTTCCCTTCCAACCTAATGTGTTAAACATTCTCAGCTAATGGACAGAAATTATGGCAGGGATTGCCATTTAATGTAATGGGCCCTTCATTTGAAAATTTATTCTGGGGCCTTAAACATTTCTGTTGCAGTCAGCACAAGGGATTGTTTAGTGTTCACTCCCAGTTCTCCAGGGAGGACAGCGATAGCATTTAGGATGTTTTATAATCTCTTATTACAGTGATAGAAGAGTTGATCCATCCTAAAATCATTATCCAGTTTTTTGTGATTCTGTAGCCACTTCCATACAGACTATTTCCAGCAGACTTGTGTAACATATCTCACCTATAAACCTTGGGTTGCATCATTACACTTCAAAGTCATATAGTAGTATCAGAACCATTTAAACAGTATCAGTTGATTTATTTTTGCCTGGCTGATATTTGAGGTCTGGTTTTTAAATATGCAGCTCTGCTGGCTAGACTTTGGTAACATTTGCTGTAGAGATGTAAAATGTTATTTTGATTTGATGTTTTTTTCTCCCAAAACCAACCAGTGTTTGTCAGTAATTCATTTATTTTTAATTTATCTTAAAAAATAAACAATTGAATAGTGTGTTACAACTCAAGGCTGCCAATATTGCCTGTGAATCCAATTTTCAAGTAGTTTACCTGACCTGAACTCCACATTTGACCTGTTATTGGAGTGGGACAGTAATGCATCACTGAGAACCACAGACATCAGAAAGCAGTGGATCTTAATGTCAAACCAAAATCACTCACAATGACTGTTATTCCAGAAAAAAAAAGCTAAAACAGAGAGTAAAAGACATAGTCCGCACAAGACCTGGCTGGACGAGGTATTTTTGCCATGTTGGTAGGTAAATGCTAGACAACAATGGCTTTAAATGGCTTCAACAATGGCTAAATCCAGGTATTTACTTATCAATGATATATGCAGAAGATTGCTACTGTCGGGACTGACCCATTTGAGGTGAAAAAAAAGAGGAAATGTCGGACAAGCCCGACAATTTCCAGCCCATTTCTTACTACGACATTGTTAATTATTTAGTGTACATGAAGAGTGCTTACACCATGGAGAAGCTAAGTGGCCTGAAAGCAATGGACTCAAAAAATCAGGGTTTCAACGGATTTGAAAAGGATTTCTGAACTCTCCATGTTAATAACAAAGTTCTAGTTATTGGCAGGGTAAATAATATCATACACGTATATGTAGGCATACCTTGTTGACAGGGTATTTATGGATTACAATCAGACTTAGAATGGTGCCAATGCTTTATTTGTAACGATCATTCAACCATAACAATTTTTACTGTTGTGCTATTTGTTTTATCACTGACAAAATCCTTTAACCTTTAAATTAATTCTTTAATCGTAACATTAGCTTTGGGGTTTAGCACATAGCATAGCTGAGTTATGTACAGTAAAGACGTTCTAAATCATGAAATCTGTAATTCTAGGACACATACAGTCATACTCTAACATAACTTAACAGAACTTTTATTTTTTTAAATGTTACTTTTACTTTAATAAAAGTGGACGTCTTTGAAGGCTGATTCATGCAGTTGCTGTAACTACAGTCAAAAATAGCTCGCAATTGAAAAAAATGTCTCTTTTGCTGTGGCTGAAACTATTGCCTATTGCAATAGTGATGAGATAGGGGGGATGTCCAGAAGTGTGACGTCACATGGGAACTATGTATACAATGTGTTCTTGCTGTTCTTCTGTATCTCTTTTAAAGAACCCAATGTTCTTTTTCATATTCGTCCCACACATTCTTCAGATGAGTACAAGAGTGAAGTAGAGTGTATTTGAGAGTCCTCCATGATTGTCTGCTCTGCTGTCAGTCCCACAATAGTCCCTTGTCTACACATGGACAGATGCACTCCCGTCTCCTCTTTCTCTTTTCATCCCTCGATTGATTGCTCTAATCAGCAGGCTGCAGTCGAGCTGTATGAGAGTACTACGCTATTTTCCACTTTACTAACCCATGAAGGGTAGGAATACTCCCTATTTCAGCTCAAGCAGGTCACACAGAAAAAGGGGTCACAGGTAAAAGAAAAAAAAATGCAAAGGCAAACACGCTTCAAAAATCAGATTATGCTTCAGAAAAACAGCAAGACTGATGTTTGAATTTGTGTAGGAGCCAGACAAAAAAGACAGAAGTATGTATTTCATGTCACTGCATAATCCAACGTTGCATCTGTTTAAAAAGAGTGAAAATCTTTTCTTCTTTGCATAAGGAGGGACATGTTAAGGTGCAAACAGTTAAACAGTTCTTGCAAAGAAAAACGTTGGCAGATGGGAAATCAGAGATAGTAAGTTGCTTTGCAGCGAGAAACAGATGCTGCATCCAAAACACAAACCTTCAAGCTCAGTTCAGACTTCAACCTTTGCCTGATGTAGTTGGAATATTAAAAGTATACAAGTAATCACTCAAAATGACAAAACTTTTCTTTTCAAACTCTTCTCACATAATGTTGTGTGCCATATATCAATTCAAAACTACAGAAGAAAAAGCTATACATGCCAAAGGTCTTCTGCAATTTAGGATAGAAATGTGAGTGACTGAAGACTGAACAAAGACTTTTCTCTTTACACAGAGACAATGAAAACTGCTTAAATATGGAGAATAAAAAAATATATTGTTCTCTCAAAGGGTTGGAAAAAAATGGCAGTATTCATGCCCATGCCCTCTCCTCTGACAGAAAACATGTCTATGTCTAAAAACCATGCAGATAATAAATGATAATTAATAAAAAAGATACCAGTTCAAACCTGGATAGTTTTATTTTAAAAGTGACGCCAGTAGATTAAAATTAAAATATGTGTCAAGATGTGTACAAAGCCGACTGAAGTGGGCATGATGTGACCAGTGAAATAATGTGCACCACCTAGAATACAGTTTTGCAAGCTGTGCACACAAAAATAAGGGGTGATTTTCATAAACCGGCAGTGCAAAATGTGGCCACGTGACTCACTGATCACTTGGTTGCATATACTCATATTTCAATGAGACTGCAACTGAAAATTTGTGAATTTTCTTGCAACATTGAGTCAAGTTTGAGTCACCAGCTAGTCTCCAACAGTCAGCCCAGTGAGATACAACCTTAAAGGATCAGTGGTATATTCAACTTGGCAAACACTCAGAAAATGACTCACAATCAGATCATCTTGTTCCACAACAACCACAAATGTTGAATAAAATATATTTCGAGTGATTAACACTGACCAACTTCAAAGTTAGCATTCACTCATAACCAATTGCATTTTATTAAAAACTAGAAGTACTCAAAGAGCGCAAACCTCTGCCAAGGCCAAAGAATAATTAAAAACATAGTCAAATCTGGAATGTGATCTGGATCACCCCAACTATTAAACACATTTCATCAAAATGCGTCTCTTTGTTTTTAAGTAAACTTGCGAACAAACCAACCAACGGAACCAAAAACATAACCTCCTAGAGTATTATGGGTAAAATTATACAGTTTATTCAAGTCAATTTAAAGAAACATCACTGTGATGCTACATTATTTGTTTTATAGCAGATTTTAAAAAATATAAATACATTTGAGCACTTTCACCATGACAAGTTAGAAAACAAGCAAAATAAAAGATCAAAATTATTTGATAGAAAACAGGTACATGATTTCAAAGTAACCTGGTAGTCTATTATAGATTACAACAAAAGAGAAACAGGTTATTTTGATATGTGCATTTTTTGTTTGTGTGACTTTTGTTGAATTTATGTATTTCCCCTGTGCCCTTCACACAAAGCAGTGGCTGTCAGACTTTGTCAGATTATTACAGGGTTTTGCGTGTTAGTATTCACGCAAAAAAAAAAAAGAAATAGAAAAAAGAGAGAAACAACTGAGTGACAAGTACAGGAAGAGCAGGAGAGAGTGATGGAGAGGCGATAC
>JAOXNZ010000030.1:8414818-8436764 GCA_028566095.1 Kryptolebias brasiliensis
ATCCATCCATCCATCCATCCATCCATCCATCCATCCATCCATCCATCCATCCATCCATTTTCTTTACCTGCTTTTCCCTTTCCAGGTTGCCGAGGAGCTGGTGCCAATCTCAAGCAGCCACTATGCGAGAGGCTGGGTACACCCTGGACAGGTCGCAAATTCATCACAGGGTCACATAGAGGCAAATGAGACAAACAACCATTCACACTCTCACCTAGGGACAAAATAGAGTACCTGGAGAAAACGTGCTTGTGTGTTAGTGCTTAGAGAATGTGTTGAGGTTTCTTCTGAGCAACTGGAACACCAAATGTAGTTCAATATTGTTAAAACTGAATGAATTTTTGTCATTTTTGTGTTAGCTAATGTCAATTATCTGTGGCAGCCATCTTGGATTGGGTTGACTTGAAATGTGTGTTTTAGATGTACAACCAATGATTACTTTTTGAGTTTTTCACTAAAATCTTTGTATTGGTTTATGAGATATTTTGCTAACAGACACAGTATGTATTGAGCTCAAAGTAAGTGTTAGGGATAATGCTCAGCCACTACCATACAACTTTTTAGTTCAATGTCTGTAAAACTGACTGAGTTATAGCCATTTTTGTGTTGACTATCATTGATTAGCCACTGGAGACATCTTGAATTGGGTTGGCTCCAAAGGTTATTCAGTTGTGGATGTCCTTCTATTGATCACAAGATATTTTGCTAACAGACAAATGAGCATACACAGACTTGGGCAAAAACATTACTGCCTCTTGCCTTCAGTGGCGGACTGAAAAAAAAAATCTTGAAGGCAAAAATCAAAACAAAAAAAAAAAACAATTTATGTAATGATCATAGCTTCAAGCTTTAATAAATTAACATCACATTCTGTCTTTATGTTCTTAACACTGAACATAAAAAATAAAAATAAAAATTGGCACGACCATTCACTGTGAACCTCTGTGAACAGCTGACATTGCATTTGACAGATGGAGTAGAGGGCTTTAGTAGGCTGCCAGTGCAACAGAGTGATTAATCCATTGTCCTCCCTTCTCGGTGATCTCTCTGTATGAAAATACCTTTTGGCAGGCAAGTTTTGACAGTTGGCTGAACACAAGGAGAGACTATCAGAAGGGTTCTTTGAGGTTGTTTTGTGAATTGTCTTTTAATTTGTATAAGAGCTTTTCAGGAAAAATCACTGATTACCAGGCTGAATCTCAGACAATGTTTTAATTAAAAGACAAGATGCAAGCAAGAGCTTCAGCAGCCCGCTCCGATCCAAATATTACTATTTTTAGCACACAGTAACACCAAACGCAATTCAAATGAATCAGAAAGCTCTCACTAGCTCTATTCTTATCTCTAGCTTTTTTGTTGCTGTTTTTTGAAGTAGGCAACTGTATACAGTTTTGGACCTCAGCCTATTTTCCTTTTGCAAGAAAAAGTTTATACTATAGGACTTGGGACTGTTTTATGTTGAAAACTGATTAAAGGTCTTTTACGTTTAGTAACTGTTAAGCATTTTTTGGATTCTTGTTGGGGAGCTCGAGGGCCTGGGATTGTCCACCTTTATTACCACGTTCCTTATTATGATTGTTTGTCAGATTAAATTTAAAGAAACAACAGTCAGAAGGCAGATGAAAAGATTTTATGTTTTAGAACAAAAAACTATAAATTGCTTTGTCACAAACAGATGGCATCAACAGTTATTGATCACATAATAAAAGCATTAAGTAAACCAAAATTTACTTTTCTCTATCATATTCGTTTTCTCTGCTTGAACTTGTTTAACTTTTTCATTTTCTGCCATGAAAGAGAGCATCCATCATCTGCTCTTTTTTTGTTGTTGTTTGTTTGCTGGTATTTGGTCAACTGTGACAGAGCTTTATGAGGCTCTGCACTGTGTTAGAAATCACTGATTGTTACCATTTTCTAGTTCCGCTTAGGCGAATAATCTGGTGGGAGCGCTCACTGCAGGCATCAAATTACGTTTTCAGCTCTACATTTCATTCTCCCTGGAGAATTTATTCATTTTGTGCTATGTATGCATGGAAATATTCCAGGAGCCCAGATGTGACGTCGGTTCAAAAGTTGCTTTTGGTTCACAAATTCATAATGAATGTGTATTCAATAAAATGGTGTGTGGGAAGTTTGATTACTGTTCATCAACATTGAAACACTTCTGCGAGTATGTTTTTATTTGCCTCTAAACGAACGCCACTAAACTGTCTGATGATGACAATGATGTTTGCGATGATACTCATTTGCTAATAGAAAGGAGGGGGAGGAAGCAGACATAGTGACTCTGTCACTGGTGGAGACATTTCAGTTTGATGCTGTCTCCGTTTCGGGTAATAAAACAATTAATCCAGCCGTTCTCATTTTGCCGAATGGGGAAGATGTATTTGACTCGCCTCCCTCATATATCTTCTCATCTCTCCCTTTCTCCAGCACAGTGTTCCCTCCTTTTTCATCAGTCATCAGAGTCCATTAAAGGGCCGTTCATTTAAGGGGCCACTCTATAACAATAGGTGAATAATGCATCATTTCAGCCTGGTGGGAACTGGTGGGGGTAAATTAGTGGCACTGATTGAGAACCAGTTTTTCATTGATTACCTCTAAGCTGATAGAGCATGGAGGGGCATTTTATAAACCTCACTCTGTTTCATATTGAGCATGTGCAAAATATATAAAGAAAAAATAAAAGGAGATGAAGAGTAGACCAACAGGGCAGTAATAGAGACAAATTAAAGCAGTGTTCATTTTACCGCCGCGCTGAGATTGAATGGCTGTTGCCTTGGATACCGTGAATTTAAAAAGAGAGAGAGGGGCAGAGATAGAAAAATGGGCTGGGACTGAGAGACAGTCAAAGAGAAACAGAGAGAAACAGCAGGATACATCGTTTAGCTTTGTACGTCTTATCGATTCCACCCTGCCATCACTGAGAAGACGATAGTAATTAGGAGATTAGGATTGTGGTGTGTCTCAAAAGGGCAGCTGGATTGATGGAGTGGGGCAGAGAGATGGCTGTGAAAAAGATTCTTCAAACTCCAATAATACATAAAAAAAAGCATAATGGTAAAAAAGGAGTGATTCAGAAAAATATTATTTTACTGTGTTGTCTTGCTGAGCATTTCTACAGGGAGTTGGATCTCGTAAAAGACATTCTTCAAGCACAAATGCAAACAAATCTACTAACAACTGAAAGTCAACATTTACACTGTTTTTATTTGCCTTGGAGTTAAGTTTTCTCACCAAATGCTTCTATATACATAGAAAAATGCAAAAGGTGTATTTTTTTCTAATCAATAAACCCAATACTAATTCAAAAAAGGAATAAAATGAAGTATATCAAAATATGCTTTGCTTAGCGATGTGCTGATGCTAATATAGATACATTTTCTTAGTGGAGACACAAGCCATTAACAATTTACTTGTATGTTGCTTTGTTGGTTTCCTTTTATAAATGTCTTAGTTCCCCAAGATCTAGATCACTATCTGCACAAAGTATGTCATTAGCTTTGTCAGGTGCAAGGTGTACAGGTAGTAAAACCATTATTGCAATACCAAACTGGGATTTTTGCATGTTAATATAAGAAACTTATCAAACCTCTGATCTTACATCCAATTTAATCATCATAAATGCCACATTTGTTTATTTATCACACATATTAGGCTTTGCTACAACCAAAGTCTCTTTTTAGCTCACAGTGTGTTGTACACAGCTGTAAATGTTTGTATAAATCACTCAAATACAACACTTATTGTATGTTATGCAAATCTATACCTGCATGCTAATTATTTATATAATTAGGGAAAATGATTTCCAGGTAAAATTAACTTGAACTACAATAAAGTAGATTTAATGATTATACAATATAGCTGAACAGCAGTTTGTGTCACAAAACATGTTCACAGATGTGCATTTTGAGACAAAACATTTTCATTTTTATTATACATGAGCAAAGTATGATTAAATACAGGAGTCCAGCTGTTGTCATTTCAGCAAATTATTACAAATGTGTGTTTTGCTCCCTAATTAACAAAAATAGTTTGTCTCCAGCCTGACCAAGTGTGTTTTACACTTGTTTTAAAGTTTATTGTTGTTTATACTGTGTTAATGTTCACTCTCTGTATGGCAGGAGGTAAAACTAGCTGAATTACAAAAAATGATCAAAACTAGTTTTTCAAAATGTCTAATATTCTAAATTAATGACAGTCGTTTAGCCCTCTTTAAAAAGGGGGGAGGAAAAGGCTTTTGCCACACTTGAAACACATAGTTAATAAAAAAGACTTTTAGTGTGGAAATGTTGCTTTACTTGAAATCAGAGCAGATTTGGTACGATGTAACACTTGAGTTAAATCCTCTGAGGAGGAATTAACAATCTCTCTCTTCATTTAATTGTTCACACATGGCTCTCTTCTCCCCCTGAGCACCTGCTTGCATTTGTAAATAGTTCATCCTTATTTGAACATTTTCATTCTGACTCATTTTACTCATTGGCAACATGGCTATATTTTTCCCAAATGGGTTTAGGACATTTGTGTGGAAATCAGTTAAATCACTCAAATGTAGTTTCAGAATATACACTTAACCGGCATTTGTGTAGTTTTGATGAATTTTAATCACCTCAAAAATCCTACCCTCGTTTGGCACCAATTGAGCTCTGTTTGCTCCTAAACTGGCAAAATAAGTCTGTAAATTATGTGTCTATAAGCAACTGTGTCAAATACTTTAGGAAATTAACATACTTGCAAACACATGTCAGCAATGTGAGATTTGCTATTCGTGCAATAACTTTAACAGACTACTTAGAGGCATTACAGCTCCCTGGAGCTGTTTAGGAACTGAAAACAGCTGTCTCTTTTTGGTGAGCAGAGCCAAATGATCTTTATCCCAGAAAAAAGCCATAATTTCCATCCTTAACAGAGACAAGTGTCAGACGATGAGTTGTTTAAGGACTCAAATACAGGGGACAAAATGCAAGAGAGAGCTGATAAAGCAATTTAGAAACCTATTGGCAATAAAGTAATGAACTCAAGGATCACTTAATGTATAGAAACCATGAGGATAAATCCTCTGAGAGAGTTTTCTTAAAACAGGAACAGGTGTGTTGATTAACAAACTAGGACCAGCTGTGGGGGGACCCAATAAACAAAACAAAAAGACAAGAACGTTATCAAAACTTTACACAGAGGAAGAAGAAAACCTAACACAAAACCATACAACTCTTGACAAGAAGATGCTGTCATAGCTCTCAAAAGGTCCTTTTTAGAAACTGAACATGAGGAGCAGAGCAGTCAGAAAAGACAAAGACTTGCTTCAATGTTGAGTTCTGAACGACTGATGCGTTTTGCTGAAAAATCTGAAACTGAACTGAAAGTTAAATGTAGCAAAACACTAGCTAAAAGCTAAAAGTAGAATAATGCTGACTAAAAGCACCAAAAGTACCAAGACACTACCTAAAAGGAAAACCCTGGCTATAAGTATCAAAATTCTACTGAAAAGCTAAAATCAGCAAAACTTAAGCTAAAAAACAGCAAAAGGCTTGCTAAATGCTAAGTAGCTTAGACAGAAGTAGTATTAGCAAAAGTATGCTGCAGAAGATTTTAAAGAAAAGGTTTTTGGAAAGATTTTAAGAGATCCTCCTGTATTTTAATATTTTTTTGTAAATAAAGTTAAATATTTTGAAAAGTATAAAAGTTACAAAACAGCATCCTCTCCTAAATGAGCTGAAGATTTTGATATATGAATGGATAAAATTATCACAATGTATGTAGCTAGATGCCAAAAACAAAACAAACCCAGGAAAACAACTGTGTGAATGCTGAATTCATTCACACATTAAAGGCTTTGCTGTAACTAATGGAGTATACAGACAATAAACAGGTGTGCATAAGGTTGGGAAGGTAGAAGTAATGCTGAGGTAACAGCTGCTGAAGCTGCAGGTTTATATTGACAAGAAATGTTAATGATGCATCAACAAGAAGTAAGACAGAGACTGAGAGATTAAGTCATACTGCAGGGGTGAAGACATAACAAGGAGTTTTCAATCCAAAGGTAAAGTAAGGAAATTATTATGGAAAACAAAACTATAAATGTATACACTATAAAACTTAAAAATTGTAATTTCATGACATATTGTTAACCCAAAAGTACAGTTGTGTTAAAAAGATTCCGCATCAACATAACAATTATTTTTGTTTATTTAGGTATATATACGTAGTACAAGTGAACACTGACAGGGATTTTTCTGTGTAAAAGGAAGAAAAAAATGATTGGATTGATTTAATCTATAACTTAAGAAGCAAATGTCACTGAGCTTTAATTCATTTGCTTGTTGTGCCACAAAGTAACACTATTACTGTGCAATACAAAGCATGGCAAGCATTGCTTTTATTTGTATTTTAATCAGGTATTGTGACAACACTCTATTTTTACTTAAATATCAATATTGATAGGCTTCAGCTAAAATGATTTGTACGTTTTTCACTGAACCTTTTTTTTCCTTTTTATATGTGTATATAAACGTATCTGCTTTTCAAAAAACAGCATATTTCTCTTGATGTGATGGTTTTATGAGACAGAAACTAGGAAACACCATATGGAGGTCTGTTAGTGAGCTGTGGAAGAGTAAAATGTAGGGTGCCAGAGTGTATGTAGACACAGAAACAGCTTTAAAAATGTGTGCATTATTTACACACACTGAAACACACACACTAGTGCTGTGAAAAGACATGCTTTAATGACACTTAGCATGAGATCAACACAACAGACACTCTGGAAGTCACAATGAGCCAAAGCTGTTAAGGCTAATGACCCAACAAACTAACAAATTCATTCACATGATGCAAGAGCATGAACATGCAAAATGCAGGAAATTGATTAAGTAAAGTGACAAAATATCAGCAGAACACTCTAAACACTGTGGTTTCAGTTTGCCTCTTTGGCTTTTTCAAAAATACCAAGTGGAGCTTTTTTAAAAAAAAAAATCTTTCCTAAATTCTGTTTGCCATTCGCATGGCACTTGATGGACACAGTAGTCGAGACACATCTCTTTACTGCCAGTTACTTTTGCGCTCTGTCAGACTGTTTCACACTGCCCCTGCCTTTACGTATGAATGTGTGTGCGGGAGAGAAAGAGGTGTGATATTGTGCTGTCTCTGTGTGTTTGGTTGCTGTGTCCTACTTCCTCCACATCCCCATCATACATAGTCCCTAATGAGGCCCCTGGGAAACTGTCCAGAGCTTGTGTATCTCCCAAACAGCTCCAGTTCCAGCACCATTTCAAAGCAGTTGCCTGTAAGCCTTTGAACCACCAAGCTTGGTAACCAGCAATTCAGTTTTGTCACTGTCCTTATGAATGGTAACACCACTAAATGTGGTCCATACATCGGGATATTATTTGAAATATTGCTGTGCATCCAGTTGTTCAGAAATATTTGCACAAACTGACATACACCTCCGACAAGCCTAACACACACCATCTTGGTGTGATTCCTTGCTTGATGTGTATGTGTTTATGTCTTTTTCTCTTGCCAGTTTATCTGTCTGAAGGAGATCCAGTTATTACCTAAAACAAAGTGGCCTCCAGTTGGAACAAAATTCTTGGAATGGATAACCTAACAGGAACGCTGGAAGAAACAGCTGGAAAAAAATGAGAGTACACAAATCTGCAAAAATTTAGACTAGGTTAGAGTAAAGAAAGTCGCTTCCCCTGAGGGAAAATCATGCTCCTTTTGGTTCACCAACAATGCTCTGTCTTGCAAATCCTGCCATGCGCTGTTTTCTGGAAATCCTCCCTGCTGAGAATACTGCAGGTAAAATGGGACCACAACAATGAGCCATTTACCAGTGGCACCAGAGAGAGGCTCTTAACATGGAATGAATGCTTGAAGGGAAGTGTAAAAGGAGAAAAGAAACTCCAAGCTTAAGCATTTTGTGTTTAGGGAGTTTGTGAGGATAAAATGTTAAACTCTCAAAAATGTTCTCTCTTGTGACCACTTGCGTAGACAGACAGCACAAAAGAGAGACATTCATACCTTAAAACAATGTGCTATAGTAAAGACTTGCCTAAATGTTTAATTGAGAATTACTCTTGTTGGCTTCAGACCAAATCTCCCTACAGAGCTCACTGGATCTGCATACTCTCTCAATTTGTCATCTCTGTAAAACAAAGTCTGGTTCTGCTGGAGGTTTCTGTTAAAAAAAAGACCTCTTTTCACGGTCAACCTTTGCCTCATGAATGTTGATTGCAGGGGATTGAATCAAGGTAAAGAATGGAGTCAATTCATTGGCTTACTCAGCTACACAACTAAAATAATAAATTGGTATTTTTTAATTACTGATACACAGAAAAAACACTATTAAAGTGAACTGGACTTCAAATAGATTTGAAAGTACAAAATTGGAAAGAAATTAATTTAATTTGGCTGAAGGTAATTTTAATTTGGATTTGACTTCATTGGACTGCATTTAAAGGAACTGTACTGATTTGAATGGAATTGGACTTTATATAATTGGATTTGAACTAATTTTTTGTTTGTTTTTATTTCTGTATTAGCGACCTTAGATGCCTTCTGTTGGCACTAATGGCACTAAATAATTAAACTGAGTAGAACTGGAACTGTGAACTGCTTAAAAATATAAAGAATCAAGAAAAAGACAGAGAGTAGGATTCAGTGAAAGAGAAAGAGACCAAAAGGAGTACATTTTGACAGAACTTGTATGATGACAGAGATTGTAACATTTATAAATCAGTCTTCCTGTTTCAGAACAAACAACAGGCTCTGTAAAACTTCTTTTTTTTTTTTACTTTTATCACTCTGACCATCCATCTTGGACCTGAGCACTGGTTCTATAGTCCTTATTTGTTCATATTTGTTTAAACTCTTGTCTGATCTTTGGGTTATCTAAGATACACTTTAGATCTTCATTTGATGCCAGCTAATTTCAGCTGACTATATTATTATATTTGTGAGCAAATATAAAAGCTTATGTGAGCAGTTCAAAATTAATAAACCATGTCAAAAAAATGAATAAACATGGTTACATTAATATAATACTTCTTATTTTGGTAAACGTTTCTAAATCAGAAGTACTACAATAGGTATTTTTCTGCAGACCATGTTGATGACATTTACAGTCAATAGATTGGACTCAATAGGATTTGGTCCACACTTTTCTAGCCTTGTGCTTAAAGTAAAATTTCAGATTTGTTTTAGATTGGGTTGTGCAGAATATTTTTCAGTTTTTGGTATTTTATCTGCAGTAGACAGTTGGAACAATCTCAGTTTGGAGAATCAGGGAGAAGTTCTCATGGGGTAGTAAAGCTAATGGCTATTCAAACTGGGGACTTTTCCAGGGGGGGATTTCAGTCTTTTAAAACAACTCAAACCACTAACATTTCATGCTGATTCAAGCAAATGCTATTTCATAGGTTTTTACATTGTGTCACCCTATGCCTGATTAGAGATTCAGTGAAGACTGGCATGTTGGAGTTAGCAGTCTGTTACAGAACATTCATGGCGGATCACGTTAAACCTGGTTTTTGAATTTATACCATGACTGTAGCAGAAGTCACAAACTAATTGTCTGTGTTACGGCAAGACAAGTGGAAACTCTGACTAATCTACACATAAATCCTTTCCAACCTGTGTGTGGGAAAGAGAAAGTTTAACAGATGTATAATGAGAAAAAGTGTGTGACAAAGTGACACAGATAGCGGGCCTGTGAGTACTCTGCTGAGCTGTGATAATGCTTCTGCTGTTGTTTGCAGATTACAGCCAGTTTGTTCTGAAATGATCTGCAGATAAATCAGTCAGTGGACAAATCTGCTTATTCACAGTGATGTGCAAAGCGCAGTTTTACTTTCACAAATGTGTATTGCCACGATGTGTGCAAACCTTTAACACAATACAAAATGTGATCGGAGTTTTATCGTTTACCTCCACAACCAACCATAGAAATAAACATTGTTTAAAGAATTTGATTTGACCAATATATTGATCATTTCTGGAGTCAGATTGGGTAAAGTCTGAAATATTCTTTGATAAGTTTCCTTTGCCTGCACACACTTGAAACACTTTACATTTTGACTGTAGGGTGTTTACTCTTACATTGGTCATTTTATTTTTGTTAACACAGCACTCTTCTGTATGTTTGTCTCCATTTCCATTTGCGGCCCACTCCAAGGTGCAAACATTTTCTGCTGCTTTAAGCTGCTCACTCAGATGCCTTTAGCTTTCAAAAACCATTTTATTTTTTATAGCCCTTCTATTTATCACCTCTGTTACAGAAGCCAAAAAGGGACCTCATAGTCACATTCACATGTGAATACCTGCCATCAGCAGGAATGGATGGAACTGACTGTACCCTTTTTCTAGTTCTGAATGGCACTTTACCCGTAATGTTCTTACAGAAATTAAATCAGCTCTTTGGTGGACAGGTTTTACAGGAAAAAATTAAATGAGCATAAATTCTGCAAGTGTTTGTGATAGAACTATGCAAACTATTAGAAGTGGGGAAAAAAAAAGCATCATGCTTCTATGCTGGCGAAGAAAGTATTCATTTTATTTCCACTTATTTTAATGAGACCAGCCTTCTTGGTTACCAGCTAACGAGCACCGGCCCAGATCAGCCTTTCCACTTTAATGCTAAAGAATGTTGAATTGTTGTATTTTAGGTAGCGTAATATCGCATTAAGTACACAGTTTGACCAAACATAATCAGATATGTTTGGACCCTTTTTAAAAGCAGAAACGAAAAGAAAAAGAAAAGTACAGCTGGGTCAAAACAGTAAACAATGATGGTAACAATAGCATGACTTAACATGCAGCCTGGATATTCATGCATTCACCACAGCAAAAATGTTAACTGGCTTTCCACTTGGATTCCATTTGTGGTTCAACACCTAGTTTCTATACTTTCTGTGCTTTCACTAATACAATATTAAAGAGGTTTGGCTTATTTATTTAATTTTGATTAACAAAAATGACTTTCTTTCACATTTTTAATCAACTTTTTCAAACTCACTGTGCACAAAGATACTGTATGTTCACAATTGGACTGATGTATGGATAACATATTTCTAAGGATAAGGATAATGTAACTTATGTATAATTTAAAAAATATATAACTGACCCACATGTAGCCTATAAATTAACTAAATATTTTGGAGTATTTTACATGTAACAGGCTTATATAGTAATAAAATGACTGAAAATCGTCTTTTAGTGTGACCTTTATGTTTGAAGCAAGAATAAAAAAACTGATTTATTTTTTTCCATCTGACAGAAAGAAAGCTGCAGTGAACATTTCTTCTGTAATAAATGTAACAGTCAGTGAGCTGGAAGACAGATTTAAACTTTTAGAGAAAAATCTTTACCTTTGCATCCTGATCTAAGTTTAATCAAGTATATGGCGGTTTGAAAATACCAACTTTAGTTGAGATTAATAACAAATGCTAACAGGTGCTGGTGTCTGTCACAAATATCTCTACATCTTACTTCAACACTTGGAGAGAAAGATTGATTACTAATCACATTCTTCAAAGGGGGTTAGTTTCAATGTGTCTGCATCAGCACTGCTATGAAACTTTTATTAAAATTCCCATTTGTTATTGCCCACCTCCAAAGACAATATTGTTTTTTCCTGTCTCTGTGTGTGTGAATGGGTGTGGGCATTTGTCTGTAGGATTTGCAAAATGTTCTCATGAACCAGTGAACAGATTTTACTGAAATGCTCAGAAAGTTAAAAAAAAAAATGACTGTAACCAAGAAATTGAGCTAAAATGTGGTGTGGTAGTGAGTGAATATTATCAAACAAACTAGGAGCGCTGCTCATTTCCAAGGTTTGAACAAAATGGCTACAATTCTGTCCCTTCTCAGAATAAGATGATTTTACTGTAGTTTAAATCTCTAACATGCATTTCTTTAAGAAATGTTAGACCTTTAATTGAATCAGTTTGGGTGAAAGTAAGAAAAGGTCACTGCTGTTTTATGTTGATAAAGTTTCCTCTTGTTGCACATATGCACCACAATTAAGAAATTCCCAAATTAAAAGGTTCAGTTGTCTTTTTCTCCCAGTGGATCTGTAAGTTTGTTATTGCCCTCAGTTCTGTTTTGTTACAAATTTCAATTTAAGGAAAAATAAAAGTTTGTGTGATGTAACAAAATGTACACCATTTTGCCATCCTGTCATCTAAAAGAAAAATCATTGCTGTGTATTTTTGTGAATTATACATTACATGCATAACCATACAGTCTATGCTTTCTAAAACATATTTTTCTTAAATCACAGTTGGGGTTTATGGAAAGACATAAAAAAGAAAAAGAGGATGAAAAAATGTGCAGCTAGAAGGGAGACCTCTGTTAATATGTAGTGCCACTCTGTACATGTTATACTTGTGTGTGTTTATTGTAGAGGTGAGAAAATGCTGGCATAGAAGAAGTGGGTGGTTTACAAAGCAGAACTCTCAAAGAAATCATTTCACACTGCCTTGTGAGAGACCGATAATTTTGTGTTACAAGAAAGACAGGCGAGGGAACGTGTGGGAAGGAGGTGGGGCCATTCTTCATTCTTGTTATCAATTATGCCAACCTTGCAAATATTGTCCGAACTACGAACCTTCTTAGGAACAAACGCCCCCTGCATTCTGAATCAGGTTTTCATTTGAGGGCTGACATCTTCGCCCAGAACTTCATTTCGGGGACACGGACAGTTTAATCAATATATGACCAACCAAGCTTATCTTCTCATGACTAAATGCGAGACAGCAGAGATGTAAAGCAGGCTCCTGCCGGTTCACGCTCCTGACTCGACCAGCATCTGTCATGCTGAAGTGTCCTTGGGTAAGATGCTGAATCACTGCCAAATTTTATTGATGTTCTATTGACCTCTTCATGGAGTGAGGCATGAGGAAATACAGCACTCAGTGGGACTCACTGAATCAATTTCAATATACATACATTTTTTTTTTGTAAAGGTTTACATCTGCTTGCTCTGAGGAGGGAAAATTGAAGCTAAAATTTCTAAAATAATTAGGAGAAAAATTTACCTCTTTAGTGAACCATAAAGGCTGTGTCTTAGACAAAAATGATTGATTGAGTCATATTTAGTTTCTATAAGAAAAAAAATACCACATATAGAGAAGGTTTTGACATTGCCTTGGGATCTTCTCCTAATATAATATAAAAGACAAACTTTGTGTCCTCAGATGCTGTTTGTGTGTCCTTCTGAACTAAAATAAAATCCATTTTATTACACCGATACAGATCCTGAACCAGAAAATGGACTCATACGGCCAAATAATTCACACATCGTAGAGCCAGAGTATCATCTTCCCTCTTTTCTGATTGATTCTCTACAGTGCGACCCAAGGTGCTCCAAGGAGGAACAACCTCTTTCTTTTTCTGACTTTATTTTTTATTGGTCAGTTTGAAGATGCAGTTAGAAAATCTAATCTAAATTTTAAAAGGAATCATAGCATGGACCTTTCAGATGAACAAATAGGTCAGATTTAATATGTAATGATATCTAACCACAATTTGAGCACCCAGTTTCCTGATTCCAGCAGCAAAAACAACAGAAACTTATGCACTTTATACACTGGGGCTTAATTCAGAAAGCCCTGTCCTACTGAGCATTTTTTGGGTTGAAAAGCTGTCTAAATGACATGTAAAATGGTCTTAGATAGCTGAACTAAAATTTGGCTACATTTGGTCTAAAAGTAAATACTTGCTATATGTCTGAGACCAGATTTAGATTGTCAGCAATAAATAATCAAACATCTGGTCTGTCTTTTTCACCAACCAAAAAGAAAGAAAAGTTTGTGTTCTTCAACCGCTAAATCACTCTAACCCTTAAATTGGATGGTTGCCCCTGATAAATATATTAGTTGTACTTTTTTTTTTGTAAAAGACTTCTTGAAATGCATAGACATTTTATTCATCTGAGCAGCAATTTTTATGACCTACTGCATAAAAAAGAAAAACAAAATCTGACACAAATGAGTGTCTCGGAGCATATTGAAATATAACAAAAAAGAGAACACACTAGCTTAAACTCTTTAAACATCTTCAAATCTTGTCAAAGCTCCTCTAATCCCAAACAAACCCCAAACTGTTACCTTCCCTGTTTTAGCTCTAGGAGATGTTAGGGTGCGTAAGACAAAATACAGTCCAGGAATGATTAGACAATGACAACTTGTTTGAGTTGTCATTGTTTATTGTTCATTTATTAACACTTTTAAATGGAAATTAGGTCAAAATCTGAAAAGCAAATAAATAATTAGTTTCCCAAAAATAACTAAAGTTCTAAAGTAGCAAAGCTCAAAACTAACCGAAAAAGTAAATAAAAAGGAAAAAAAAATCTTGTTTCAAAAATGTCACCACAAAGTTATCATCCACACCTCCGACTAAACATCACACTTCTGTCGCCAAAGAGAGAAAAATAAACACCAAATCTCAGTCACAAGAAGAAGAAAGCTACAACACAGTCTAAAGACTGCCACAAATGGCCCACAGCAACACAAGCAGCTTCTCTCTAGGCTTTAATGCTCTGCTCCTGCTGAGCAGAGTGGAGTCAGCAGAGCTGAAGTACCTGCAGGAGAACCTGGAACCTGCAGGCCATGAGAGAAGAACCCCATCTGAAGTAAACATGCACTACAGCATGTAACACCCACATATCTCTGGCATCACTTGTTTTTAAATTCTGCTCGGTTTTAAAGCTGTCAGACAATAAATAGACGTGTCTGTTTTAGGTAACCTGTCAATGGTAATTTAGTTTATTATCAAGTTATAACAGTTTCCATATATAACAGTTGTATATAAGCTATAAGACAGTTTAAAAGGACCTGTAAACTTCATTATTTTATTTTCTGTTTGGTATAATGCAACTTCAGACAGACAAAACAATTCTGTTGAATTGATGAATACATTTATTTTCTAACTGCAGGAATTAAGTTTGGTTGTAAAATTAAAATTATCTAAAAACTCATCAAGTTACTTCTCAGATCCTATAAATCTTGTGGCTTTTAGTCTTCAACTTACAATCTCGCTTCTCTTACAAACTTAGTTTTTATTGGATAGTGTTTAATGGAATGAGACAGATTTAAAGAACTAACAGTTTTTCAACTCTCTTTTGTGCAAAGCTGTGTGCAGCTGCAGATGTGAAAAATAAGTCAAAACAATGGCTGAGAAGCCTAAAAGTTTTTTGCATTCTGCAACCTTTTTTGTGTTTTGTTTTGAATTTTTCTTGTTTTTGTTCACTTTTTTTTCTAGAATTTTAAAAATAATAAACCAGTGAGTACTTTGCACAACAATTTGTTTAGAAAACATCACTGAAGCACTGCATTAGAACGCTGGAGGAACAGTGAGAATATGTGACAAAAGAAAATGGAAAGAGAGAAATGTTGATGGGAAAGTAAGAAAGAGACAATTATTAGAAGCAAAAGCCTTTTAGAGTAAAAACAGAGAAAAGAAGATGAGAAAAACTGAGGAAGAGGCAGGAAAAGAGGTGAGGACAGGAGGAAACAGACGCAGACGGCAGTTGAGATTTTGTTTTGCCAAGATCATTTATCTCCACTGAGCAGCCTCCTAGTGCAGAAAGGCTGCATGACAGAAATCAATCAGAGGGCAATCGTCCATACACAGCCACTAATGTGCCCACCTATCAATACAGGCAGAGCAGAGAGAAGAGGCACGGCAGCAGCCAGAGAGAGGTGAAAAGAGCTGAAAGTAGGATTCTGAAACTTCCTTACCAGTATATCATTAAAAAGACTCAAACTGTTACAAATTACAGTCCTTATCTATTCCTTTGCATCAAAAAGAGGAGGTCTTTATTCTCTAAAATTAAGGTTTTGCATTCAAAAATCTTTGAGTTTTTTTTTTTTTTTATGTTTCTATGACCATAAAGCCCTCCAAACAGGTATCTTAGCCTTGCTTTGCTTGCAGCTCCATGCAAGAAGAAAACACTAATTTTCTCCCTCTCAGAACAAATCAACAAAATAAAGTTATTACCTGTTTGGACTCACCATGCTATAACAGCAGAGTCGAGTCACACCACATGAGCTCTCTGAAAACTTTTGAAAAGGAAAATCAAGTGCTGTTTACGTGTTGTGGTTTGCTGATGGTTCCGATACTGTTGACCTCTGATGTTAATCACAGTGTCTCAAATTTTTTTATTGACTGCCTGTCATGACAACGGTGATGATGTAAATGCCTGTGGGTATGTGTGTGTCTGTCTGTTATAGCTCATGAAATACAAGATGGATTTCAATGAAACTCACAGAAAGTAATCATTTAGTGCATATGTACAACTGATTCACTTTTGGAGCCAACTTGATTCAAGATGGCCACCACAGCTAACTGACCTTAGCAAACATAAAAATGGCTAATTGGTGTGGTCATAGCTGAGAATCACCCGAAACACATACTCTGAGCATTGACAGATTGTGCAAGAGCTTTTTCTTTTTTACTTTGGCATTAACTGCTAGTGAAATTTACAATTTAGAATTTGAACAGTTCAGGACCAAATGCACAATTAAAGGATTTAACTATTGGTTACTTTCGTTTTTGTGCATCTATCTCTTGATGTTACTAATGGAGCTGCTTTACTGCAAAAATGATTTGTCTCATAATAAAGCATCATCATTATCATCACACAGTTTCCTTTAAGACAAGATCATATGTTCAAAAATGTTTGTGTTGAGTCATACATTACAATATGCTGTTTGGAAGGGAAAGACCTGTAACATAGCTGCTTGATGGTTAATAATTTTGACACCAAATTGTTAAAAAAATTTACACAACATGTCATATGCCTGCCTGTTCAAGGAAACAAGCAGGCCTTAGCTAATGAGAGAAAATAGTAGATAATAAAACCTTTGCAGACTTGGACAGTAGTCTAGCTTTATGTGCGCCTGAGTTTATTCCTTCTATTTACTTGTGAGTGTGGTGTGCATTAGCTTTTCTGACCACAGCTGACACAAGTTGTGGAGGTTCCTGCTGAGATCAATACATCAGTGCCTGGAGCAGCTGTCAGGAGCCGCCTTGTGTTTGTGTGTAATAGCATGTGACAGTCATTAGACTTCAGTCAGACCTTCGGCCCACCTGCCTGAAAAAAGACACAACACAAGATCACATGAATCCACAGCACGCACAAAAAACACATCTCACAGTGGCACGTACAAAGTAATAACTCAATGATGACCAGAGGCATGGCCGGAAATCTGATGACATGATTGGGAACACCACCTGACACCAGAATCCCCTTTTCTGGACAGCAACAGGCAACTAAAGACAGGCAAACAACTTTTACTGCCCCTTCTACACACACACTCCCACACAGTAATTTTGTACAATTTATGAAAAAAAAAACTGGGAAAGAATCCGTAAAATGCAGAAACAGGCTCTCACATACCACATAGCTGCCTGTACATGTATGTATTTCAATCTGAAGTTAAACAGACACCCACACATACATGTACTCAGCCTTAAAGGCAAGCGTGACCTTTTTCTCACATTAGAGCAGAGCAACACGTATACTTGACCTAAAGCAGAAACAACCAAACACAGCGGCACTATAAATGTATTCTGCATTTCATGCCAAAGTCAGGGACAGCATATATTTCCAGATAGGTAATTATGAGTATGAAACAAAAGGAGTTAAACATATAATCTGTCTATATTTAATCAGTTTGAAAAGCAAAAAAAGGTCACAATTGTACAGTTAAACAATCCTGAGACAACTGATGCTGCCACAATAAAAGGTTAGGTTTTTATTCATATGTTATGTTCGTTTTGAATTATGCTAAAGGCTCACGCCCCTTATTCACCATAGTCAGCGTTATACTGAGGGTTCTGGTTTTAATTGGGTCACAACATGTCACAATGACTGAAAAATGGCAAGTATAGATGAAAAGCCCATTTTTCCCTCTGTATAAATGGCAGATGTGCCACATATTAGGAAAAATACATTAGACACATTTTTGGAACCCAAATTGCACCTCTTTCCCTCTTCTCGTTTCAAAAAAATCCTGACATACGTGTGATAGTGTCTGACAGGACAAAGAAACCCCCTCTTCCTGAAATATTTCTTAACCTGAACGATGAATCCCATTTTTTATCTCCCGACACGTCTGTTTTTTAGCAAAATATCTCATGATTGAATGGATAGATTCTAATGAAACGCTCAAAAAGCAACCATTACATCTATACCTGTTTCTAATTAACTTCTGGAGTCAATTCAATTCAAGAAAGCTGCCGCAACTAATTTCGCAACAACAATTGCTATAATTCAGTCCGTTTTTCAGATTTTGAGCAAAACATTGATGTGGTGGAAGTCAGAAGTCTTCCCCAGCACAAACACCGAGTGCTACAAATTGCTGAAAACATTTCTTTTAAAACTTTGGCATAATTTATTAGAGTCAATCCTGTCTGTCTATTAGCAAAATATCCCATGAAACATTGGCTGGATTTTAATAAAACTCTCAGAAAGCAATCATTGGATTTATGTAAATCTACAACTGATAAAGTTTTGGAGTCAACATATTAAAAATGACTGTGACAGCTAATTGTCTTTAAAAAGAGAAACATGGCTAAAATCTGATGTGGCAGTAGCTAAAAGTAATTCCCAACACACTCTGACTGCTAATAAATCATGCAAAATCTTGCAATATCATATGTTTACATAACATAACATAAAATAATCTTAGTTTAAAACGCTGGCATAAACTGTGATGCATGCATCCCTTTAAAGAAACCTAGGTCTTTTTTTTTTTTTTTTTCCAACCTTATAATTCAGAATCTTCATGCAATCATTAGGAGAAATTCTTGGTAAAGGCCCTTAATGATAGCAACAAACAATATGCACCTTTTCCAAAAGTCAAAAATAATTTATTAAAGCTAGAACTGTAATGTTTTCTTAAATAAATCACAGCTGCCACTACATCATGTTAAACCTTTGCTGTAAGGAAGTCCTGCTTAGTGTCTTTGCTCTAAAATGATGGACCTGCTGCAGTTTAAATTACTTCATCTTTAGAAAAAAACAAGTCAAAAATCTATTCACAAATCTCCTCCTGGTCGGATAAAATGCATCATTTCTCTCCAGTCTAATTAAAATCTGACAGTTTGTGTTGCCTTTCAAACTGTGAGACCTTGACCTTTACTAATGGCACCTCTTTCAGTTTATGTTTTGAAGTTCCTCAGCACACCGCCTAAAGGCATTATTCATGTCTGATTAGGAAAAACTGGACAAAGGGTGCCAACGTTTTCTAGCCTCAACCAAATGTGTGTTGGCCCTAAATGCCGATCAAGCTGGCTGTAAAAAACAATTATTTGGTTCAAAATCATTTTTGTGTAGATTTTTTGAAACATTATAGCCAAACAATATGGACTTTGATCTGTTTCTTTTTGTGTTTATTTTGTACAAACAGCTGTTTTACAGTATAGTACAGAGCAAGACATTTACTCTGAAAATGAGAAAAAGCAAGCATTATTTTAATTCTCACTTCCATTAGCATGACAGTATAACAATGCAGTGTAAATACTAATGGGAAAGTGTTGCTCTACACATTTACAGATTATTTTCACTTCAATTAACAAGAAGAACTGGTTTCACCACTACTGTTGTTCTGTGTGTTATGACTTATCCACACTGCATACCAAATGATCCTTTTGGGAGCATAATTACAGTTTCTGTCAAAATTAAGGAGACACCACTCACTTATTTTACAGATCTCTATCAGTGCTTGGATTTCAAAGTCATTGTAAGACATTTCCTCTTTTCATTCCCATCCAATAGGTCTTAAGGTGTGAGATTTTATAAGAAAGTGAACAGGTCAAATTAACAAATCAGACCCCTTCCTGGTAGTTCTTAATGTTGGCAAGGCTAATCGCTACTCACAGGACCTGTAAATTACAGTTGCATGTCACTGTCAAGGCTCACAGGATGAAGAACTAAAAGAAGGTGGATATAATTACTAAATGCCACAGTTAAATCAGAAAATCATATATCAAGCATACAGACCTGAGGTTTCACACTGTCAGACATAAGACAGGGCTCTTAGAGAGATTTGTTAGAACAGTGTTTGCCACTGTATTAATTCTATGCAGACAGGCAGAATGTCTTCGAGCCGATTGTCCACAGAGCAGGGTCATTTTTCAAACCACCAGTTATGAGTTGTCTCATTGATCAGAGGATTCTCTAATCCTTCAGTGAAATGTAAATTTACCTATGTGTTCCCAATCAAAGATCTTAAGGAGAAACCATCTCACCTAATGTTTTTTTTGTGCCTTGAAACCTCCTCACATTAAATACAGATTAACATGTACAGATGATACAGTACTTCTGTGAATGAATGTGTCACCGCAAATTTTACACTAGCTTATTGGGTTTTGTATTACAGTAGATTTCAGTCTTTATTCCACGTATCTACAAAACTGTTTAGTGACTATGTTTCTTTTGTATTTTTTTATTTCACTGCTTGTTGGACTCATTGCAGAAAGTGAATGTGTCTGCTATTTTGTACTAAAACACATCATCTCACTGTTCAAACTGTTGTAGCTTGTGCTTTTTATAGAATATTTGTAATATTTTCTTAAGACATGCATGTTAGGCTGCCTTCAGGCCCAGGCCTCCCTTGAATAAGAGATCTGAGATCTCAGTGGGATTTGCCTGGTTAAATAAAGGTTAAAAAATATATATATTTTGTTGTGATTTCATAAAATGTGTCTGATGACCAATATACAAATGCAGATAAATTTGTTGGTTTCCTTACAGATTATTGACACAATGCTTTATTTCTCATGAAAAGTGATTCAGTTAAAAGCAATTTTCGAATATATATCTGCAGGCCTTTAGTATGTGATGGAGGAAACCAAAAAATGTGAAAATAAATTTGTTCTTTATTTTACAAAAATATGTTTAAATAATATGGACAGATTTGCCTGGTACCCAACATTTTTGCACTATAATCTTGTTTCAAAGTGTTTGACCTTTAGTATCCCAGGTTTCTTTAAGTTTTTCATCAGACATTAAGCCTATTTAAAGGAAACAAACATGCCACTGGGTAGTTTACTATCATCATGTGCACCACACTGAACATGGAGCAAAGAAAGCAAAGGTGAGAGCTGTCTGATGAGCTCAGAACAAAGATTATAGACATCTATGTTAAAGGTAAAGGCTACAAGACCATCTCCAAGCAGCTTTGTATTTCTCTGACGTGGTTACCAATACTATTAAAAGTATAAGGTTCATTGAGCTGTAGTGAACCTCCCAGGGTGTGCATGCAAGAGGAAATGCAACCCCAGGTTGATCAGACGGATACTGAGGATGGTAGAAAAAGAGCCAATGAAATCATTCAAAACTATTCAAGCTGAACTCCAAGGTTAAGGTGCGTCACTTTCTGATCGCACCATCCTTCACATTTGAAATCATAATGGGCTCCAGGGAAGAAGACTCAGGAGGACTTTACAACTGACAGAAAAACACAGAAACATTGGTTGTGGGTTTTTTTTATTACTGTGGAAGAGTACCGACCCAGTCTCTCACACAATGACGGTTGGAGGTAGGCACCAGGTCTCCTATGGAAAAGCAGGTAAAAAAATTTTTATGGATGCATGGATGTTTAGAAATGCACCAACAAATTTATCTGGCTCTGTAGGTCACTGTGTGCAAAATCAGCATCACTGTTAGGATTGAATGTGGCAAACCCAGACTGCAGACTCATGACGATGGAAAAAACCCCGAACTAATTTATTAACAAAAAGAAACAGAAAAACAAGAGGCTGACGTGGCAACAAAAACTGAGCAACAAGGAACTTACAGGCAATAACACGAGGAGCAACAACATGACCACGGACATGGAAACATGGACACCTGGAAGCGAAAGGAAAGGAAAGGAAAGGAAAGGAAAGGAAAGGAAAGGAAAGGAAAGGAAAGGAAAGGAAAGGAAAGGAAAGG
>JAOXNZ010000030.1:8464705-8477020 GCA_028566095.1 Kryptolebias brasiliensis
TAGCCGAGGATCAGACCGCCAAGGTCCCCGCCTTCGGCCACCACCCAACTCACATTGCACCCGACCCCTTTGGCCCCCTACTGTCAACTAATCATCTAATATATAAGTTTTCAGCTTTGGTATAAAATGTTAGTAAACTTGCTCCTACTACCCCTTATTGGGGCCAGACAGTATGCATATTTAACATTCTTATTTAACTATAAATCTTATTTAGTGATATTTAGCAGTTACATTCATCAACTTTGAATAATATGTAGAGCCAGTCTTTGGCACTGAGGTGTGTAATTATCTATCTTAGCTGCCCTGGACAGACAAATCAAGACAGCACCAACACAAGCCATCTGGTTGTTTGAGAGCTCAAGTTTCTGCTGGCAGCAACACAATTGTGTTTTCATCCTGTCTGTTTAAATAACCACTGTAAAACTTCTGCTCTTCTTGTTTTACACATTGTGTGTTTGTCACGGTCACTTGGACTCTGTGCCAGCGATGTTATGTGCTTATTTATTCCAGCTGTCAGTCAAATGTCCCACCAGGCTTGTTTTACTCCTCCTGGCCTGACAAGCAATCACAGTCTGCCATTGTAATTTTCTGATAGAAGGCAAATTCCTTGAAATCTGTGAACTGCACAGAGTGGGAAGCTCTGTTAAAACATGCTGAACAGGTTATTTAAATGCGCTCACTAAATGTTACATTTTTTTTTAATCTTCTATGTCTACACATTGTTGGTTTACTCTAAACCCCAAAAGTTGGATTTGGGATTCCAGTTAAAACCTTTCCTTGCCTTGAAATGAACATGTATCAAACAATGTGTTGCTAAACATGTTCTTTTGTTTATGGGCCTGAGAGCAAATCTAATATCTCACACAGCTGCCTCACACTTTTTACTTAACCTTGGAGCAAAGCCCAATGTGTTGTATCAGTGCATGTAAACAATGCATCACTCATACAAAATGAAGGATTACTGTTGTGAGATGGGAATAAACAGGAGAACCTAGAGACATATATGCACAGGTCAAAGCTATCTTTAGTTGAGTTATCAGTATGAATAAGTCCCGATGAGGTCTAACCTTGGCTGATACACAAAGAAATTCTCTTTTTGTTCTAATTAGCTGCTTTGATAATTCACACTGACTATAGAAACATTTATCTTAAACCTTGGCCAATGAAAGAATTGTATTTAGAATGAGAAATCTCAATTTCTCAACAGGCATTCATTACATCCAGTAAACATGTAAACTGAAGTTTGGTTATTAAAATTTAAAAAAATGCTGTGTTTCATCTCAAAGATGGCCTAAATACTTTTTGGCAAAACTGAGTGAAAAACATGAAGCTACAACTTTACAGTATATTATATTTTATTACTCTCACTCTGCTCAATGGTCAGCATTAGTTCAAATGAATGTTGCTGATTTTGTGCGTATAAAATAACTGCTTTGTTGCACAAAACAACTTTTTATGTTATAGCCATTCTAAAAGGATTTTAAATTCATATAATTGTCTCTACCACTGAAACCATATTGTTTGGTCATCATTATAGACAACATGGGATTGAGTGACCTATTATATGGAAGGGGTGGAAGTCAAAGAGCTGTCAATACAAAAATGTACAACTTGCTCTATATCTTAAGTCATAGCTGCTCTAAAAGTGTGAATAGTAAAACAATGGGGTGAAAAAAATGAAAAAATTGACATAAAGGTCTGGCAAAAGGCATCATTGAGGTCTGCACAAAGTCTAAGTCATTTCCTGCAGTTGCACTAAACCTTTGCACAAGATATCAATCATCAGAATAGAAACATTGAATAAAAACAAATGTGTCATTCTGTTGGATGTTAAAATATATTACAACCTTCCTGCAGTCTTTCCTAAAAGTCTTTTGCCATAAAGTTTTTGCTGACATTGTGATACATAAGTATAAATGATTTTCCTGTTGATGTAGTTGATTGACTTATCATGCAGGTTTGAACACAAGAGAAGCACTTTTGGTAGCTTATGTTACCGTAAAGAATGTAAGAGTGCAAACATTCACCCTTGTACACATTTCTTTTTAAGATTTATACTTTTTTTTTTTTGTCTTTTTTTGTCCTGCTTTGCAATTTGACTGATTAAAATCTAACAGAATTACATAACAAATGCACAAACTGTTAATTAGAATACTGCCACCTGCCTAAGCAGTATTGATATTCCACAGCTGAGGATAACTGATGATTCTACATTATTCTAGCCTTCAGACAGACAATGCACATGGAGAAATCCATACAAGCTTCAATCGACCACCTGTCTCCTTCCCTTTCAATCCGTCAATCCATGATTACTTCTGTCTTTCTGTTTCTTGTTCTGCATTTTTCTCCCTTTATCTGCTCATTCTGTTATTTGTGTTCCCTTTTTATCCCTCCTCACTCATTACTTCTCTTGCCTGTACTCTTTTCTTCATCTCTCCTCCCCCATGCCCCCCTCTTTTTTATCTCTAAAAGCTTCATATCTTTATTTTTCTTTTTTGCATGAAACTAACATTATAGAGATATGAAGTTAATGGACTTCACCTCTGAACTACCATCTTTGTGAGGGATTTTAAGTTCCTATAATGTTTACAGTGTTTCTCCCATAATATTATCAGTTTATAAGATCTTTCTTTTTTTTATGTGATGGTAAATTGATGAGGGACAAAAAGGAAAAACAACCCAGATCAAATGTGTATAAAATGTGCTTGTGATAAAATATTTACAAATTCCTGGAAACACCGAAGAGAAGCAAAAAATGCAGAAAATCTTCCACCAGTCAAAATACACTAAACAACATGTGTGGGACAACTTGTGGGAAAGAAAAAAGCACAGGTTGTCACCGAATCTCTCCAGGCTTTAGAGGAAAACATATTGTTCAGCTTGCTGCACCGCAAGTAAACCAGTCATTTTCTGTGATTTACAACAAGACTACATTGATCACAGAACCCTGAAAGAGTAGAGGAAATAATTATGAGTGTTTTCTTCATTTGGTTCAAGTCTACAGTACAAATACAGAAATAGTGTTGTAGGCATACAACTATAGATGTCTGTAAAACCTCTGTGTATTTTAGGTTTTAACCTACTTAAATCACTTTAATAACAAAGCTACAGGATATTTTGATCAATTATCCCATGGTACATAAAGAGCACCCAACTTCAGACACATTTCTCTGATAATTTAATTTAACTCATTAGAGGCTGTCTGTGTGTGTGTGTGTGCATGTGTGTGCGTGCGTGGGTGTGTGTGGGTCTGTTTTCAGCAAGCTATGACACAGTGAGTTGCTACAGATATTTAGTATGAAAGCCAGATTGGAGACGAAAAGGTCACTTGTAACAATTTCACAGCCCTTTACCCTCAACACCCCAACAATCATTAGTGTGATTTTATGTTGCTGGCTTCAAATAAAAAAATATGTTGAATAAGAGGGCATGAAAATTTGAGGATGGTAGCAATACTCATAATCTGGAAGACACCAAACTTGCCTCACAGTGATAAATCATCTCTGGTTTCCAAACAAGATAGACACTGAATGTTTGCAACTATTGGTAAGACAAATCAACTATTCATAAGACCTAATATAACCCCACTTAAACAAAGAAAAAAACAATACAAGAAAGATATTGTTCAAAGTTCATTGCTAGTCTCAGGTCAGATTTACTATGAATTTACTGTTGTTTAAAGCCTCTTTTGGCAACAAAGGAAAAAAAAAAGAGAGACCATCAGTATTTGTTAAGGTGAAAACAGGGTTGTTCATGCTTTCTGCATCTGCTCTGCCTGTGATGTTTATTTCATCATAGATGCTCACTAAGGTCCGCCAGCCCCCTCAGTGGATGAGTGCATGCAGTCCAGATTTTTGTGACTGGATGACTGTACATTCTTCAGTACACGTGTCTTCCATATAAAATGATTTGAGGACACTTTCTGCTATCAACATTTGGATAATGTGTTACTTAGGAGCTACAAAGACATAAAAACTGCATCTAATTCAAGGTGAGAAATTACTCAAATTTCTTCTTCTTGTCTTTTGGATAGACAGTCAACAAATTAGCACATCATTGCCACCTATGGCAGTAGTGAAAACTGTGGTCTCCTGAGTGGAATGTTATGGTGCAGCTGAACTATGATCATGAGCCCAGGTGTGCACAAATGGTTGCCTCCATGGACGCGGAAAAGCATGATCAACTCTCTTTCCACCTTTATGAACTTGGAGTGCTAGATTAGTTTCTGGAAGACATAAACACAGTCATGTCTTCTCCTGGCCCTGCTGTATTTATGGGAGTTTCAATATAAGGAGCAAAATTTGTGAAGAAAAGTACCTAAACGAATCGCTGCAACTGATTGTGCAGTTATTTAAACATGACCACAGCATAATGGTGAAAAAAAATCCCTTTTAGATTATGCAAAGGTGGTGAACAAAATCAGTGAGTGAAGACAGTTTTTAAAAGAAGACCTTCTTCATTCATGTAAGATTTATTTGGTATGCCAGGGGAATGTTATTCCTAATTTACTTGAGGAAGTACCTCCTGCTTGTCTTACAAGTGAGCAATAGATTACATAATTGTCATACTTTGCTGCACACACTACAGTTAATATGCATACTTATAAATTTGGCACTGACATTACCTTGAACTGCAGCAGCCCCCATGATCTGTCTCTTAAACCGCTTGAACTTGAACTGCCAATACCAACCACAGTGATTTACATAATTACAGGAGCTCATGTGACCTGATGAAAACGATGTGCTATCACACTGTCAGGGAAGGATTTCTATGTGATACACCAATAACAAGAGGAAGGCAGAGGAAAACTTGCAATTCTAAAAAACCCTTGGAGCTAATTGGGTTAAACTTGCACTCAAATAACCATCTATACTGATTTATGAGAATTAAAAAACAAAATTAGCATCATGTCGTCTACTTATCCTGAAAGATACTGTAGAGGGTTTTTTGTGGAAAAAAAGTATTTAACCAAAAAGTCTAGTTGGGCTTGACAGAAAAACAAGATTAAAATACAAATGTTGTAATCTTTGAGGTTTTTCAAATAAGATACTAAACGTTAATCTGCTTTTCCCCCACTTACAAAAAACTCTCTGTTTCAGATGACAAGCAGACCAAAAATGCTGACATGCCACATCAGTAGGTGGTGAGAACATCAACCTTAACAACTTGTGAAAGTACAGAAAAGAACATTCTCAACCTGTTCATGTTAGCATACAAGGAACAACTCTGATCATTGTTGTAATTATTTTACCATGTATGTATCAGATGAATAAATATGTATTTTTCTGCTCATCTCAGTCCAAGTGCTGGAAAGCTAAACTTGCCAACAACAAAAACCAAAGCATCTTAATTTTGAGGAGTTTGTGGGAGTGATCATAGCCGATTATCCAGCTAGACATCAGCAAGCCAAACAGTGCTTTGCACTTAATCTTGGGTGTAAAACTTCACACAACTGTCAGACTTCTGTTGATTTCAGTTCAATCTAGCTGTTATCCCAGTGATTAGGCAGGGTGCTGTTAGCAATGACACTCAGTTCCTGAGGTTAAAGCTGTTAATGACTTTGGTTCAAAGGGAGCAACGCTTTCATGTCTCGTTTGATTAGCCAGGTTAGCTGTGACTCAGAGCTCGAAAACACTTTGGAGACAGAGTGAATGTACTGCTGTTGTGACATGGATTGTAATGTCCTTTTGCTGTTTCTGTAAGACTGTCTGCAAAGACTGTTCAAAGTCATGGAGATTGCAGATGAGATTTGCCTACATGATTAGGCATTTTGTCTTATGGAGATTATGATCATGTCAATTTTCATTTTCATTCTTCCAGTATTGTTCTTAAATCTTCCCACCCCATGGGTCACATGAATAGACATTTGATTTGTCTGAAAGATAATATGCATCTAAAGATTTTTTTTCTGTATTTTTTTAGCTGGCTGTCTCTATGATTATCACTTTTGTTTGAATAATATATTTTATTGTATTATTAAATGCAATCAATAATTTTGTTTCCAGAAAAAAGTGATTTGCCAAGGTCAATGCAACACCCCTGGCAAAGAAACACGAATGAAGTGAATTTTAAATATGCTTGGGATTGTGTTTCTTTGTGTAGAACAATGTCAGCACTCACAGCAGGAACAATCT
Organism: Kryptolebias brasiliensis; assembly: GCA_028566095.1. NCBI lineage: Eukaryota > Metazoa > Chordata > Actinopteri > Cyprinodontiformes > Rivulidae > Kryptolebias > Kryptolebias brasiliensis. The sequence continues at coordinate 8,470,840 of JAOXNZ010000030.1, forward strand.
GCTCAGCAGGTGTTGATTTTGTGGTTTCACTGTTTATATGAATAATTATTGTTTGAAGAAAGGTGAAAGGTGGGGATTTTCTTGTTGTCTGTGGGGAGTTTATTGTTCAAAACACAAAGTTTACTGAAGTCAGTTTAAAAATTAAAAAACCTAACTAAATTGACAAGATAAAGCTGTAAATATAATAAAACTTCAAAATTTCATTTCTAGTGTCCTGATCAATGCCATTATGTTTAAGATCCTTGTGGGGGAACAATCAGTATTATCGCCAACTGCCATAAAAGGTGGGCAACCATGCAATTGCCTGTGTGTTTCATTGTCAAATATAGCAAAATATCTCATAAATCACTGGTTGGATTTCAATGAAACTTTCAGAATTGTTAATATTCAGAGTGTGTTGGGGAATACTTCCAAAAAAAAGACTGATTTCTGGTCATTTTTGTGTTTGATAAAGTCAGTTAGCTGTGGCAGCCATCTTGTACCCATCCTTAGGTATATATTGCCATCAAAAAATGCTAATATTTCAGAATCAACCAATTGTTTCCTTTTGTTTTGGATGATTTTCTGCAAGCACATAATCTTAACTTTCTGCAGGACAGTGTAACAGAACTATTCTCTCGTACTACAATCACTCATTTTGCACTTTAAATTGCCCCAGAGTAAGAGTGTCATATAACATTTTTATACAAGATTACTTTGAAAGTAGGGTCTCCCTGGTCAGAATGCAGAGGTGATAACTCAAGTCCTTACTTATTCTTTAATTCTCTCATATGTGCATGATATTGTTCATTTCATAACCTTAAAGAATGGATTTTTGTGCAGAATAAATTGAGATTAAATTATTCCTTACTACATTATATCTCGAGATTACCTGAACTAGCAGAACAAATGCAATATTTAATAGTGTCCAAATCATTCTCCTCTGGGCAATGAGATTGCATTGGTATTAAAAACTACATAATGTAATAGATTCATGGCGTAGCAACATAATTGGTTCCTCTTCAAATGTTCAAGGGAGGAAAATAATGTCTGAAAGAAACACAGATGGGCTTTTTTATGCATTGTTCTTGTCTAGGTGTGCGTGTGTACACAGGTCAGAATATATGTGTGTGTACTTGTTCTGCCCTGTAGGATCCCTAATGTCATATACATCAGAATACAATGCTTGTCTGACAATTTTTTGTATATAGAATTTGTTTTACTTTTCACTCTCCATTTGTGCATATACATTTTCAAAGAAAAGATTGCACTGAAAAAAATGAATACATTATTCATTTTTACAATGAAATATGTGAGGCACCAACCCAATGTAATGTGTCCCAGACCTCTAAATTACCATTTGGAGATGTCTAAAGCCTCAATGCTGTTTACTTGACCTCTTGCTGCTCTCATTAGTTGAACCACTGAGAAGCTGTTCATGACCTTCTCATTTTATTTTTTTTTTCTCCTGTGTTGATTTATGTCCTTAGTTATATGCCCCATCATTTTTTTAACACTTTGCATGCTGTTTTATTCAGAATTTGACTTACAATGATTCACAGTATAAATCACAAACTTGTCCCTCTGGTTCCCTCTTCATCTCATTTATTTGTTTTTAAAAAGTGTACTTCCTGCATATGAGTGTTGCACCTGAATTTGAATCATGTCCGTGTTAAAATAAAGTGCTGAAAAACTCCATTTCATCTTCTGAAGATGGAAAAGCCTGCAAACTTAGAAATACAAATTGGGTTGTCTCTCACATTTGGATACAGGCAGCTTATAAAGCTTTTCTAGATGCATCAATAATTCATTGCATTCAAAAGTGGCTAGTCCAAGTGCGGGTTCTGAATGCAAAAGAAAATCAGAAAATTTCTCAAAAAGTTCTTTAAAAGCATCTCTTTTATCAAAATAAATGTTTGTAATACTTTTGTAATACTACATGACACGCATCAGGTCTGAATGGGGTCAAAACAAAATTGTGTTTTTTTTAATGAATCCAAAATAAAAATCTCTGCCTAATAAACTCAGGTAAACTAATCTTCCTTTAAATTTCTTTAAATTCCGCACATTTAAAGGCTGAATTCTTAGTACCTTCGTCACAATCGTACTCTTACTCAATTTTTAAAGTTTTTTTTCAGTTTTGCACTGTCTTGGTTAAAAGTTTGTTTCTAGAACAACAAACAGCATATATTGACAAATATAGAGAGAGACGCCAGCAGTGAGTGAGGTGCATGGTGCACCCACACCTTATTAACCTCTATTCCTCTGTGTGTGGTTTGACAGACGCTGTGGGAGGACCACTCTTGATCTCTATGGGATGTATGTCAGCACAGACATTCTGTCTCTGTAGATTCAAACCAACTGAAGTGAAACAAACTGCTGAATGTACTCAGCGCGCTTCTCAGAGGGAATTATTGATTTCTGACAAGGGTATTCCCACAAGGATAGCCACAAGTGCTTTATTTATATTGTGCTCATGACTTTACAGATGAGCAAGAAAATAAACTGATCCCTCTGTTTCTTGTTAGAGATTAAATGCTGTTAAATATTTTCCAAGGGCCTTTTGGATTGTTATTCTAAGTTCAGCTAAGGGTTTTTTTGGCACAGCAGTTTATGTAGCACAGAGTACCTGTGAAAGAGATTAATTGCAAAAAAGAATAATTTTGAGATTGGCTTGTAAATTGACCTTTCTAAAGTAGGCTTTAATAATGCCCATAATAGACCCTAAATCGAGCCAATGACAAGACACTACATACTTACAGAGTAACTTGGGCTTCTTTAGCACTCGCCGGACCTGAGCAACTTGCAGTCAATAAGTCGACCTTCAATGTTTCTGTTTAACAAATAATCTAGAGTCAAGTGTTGAGCCAAAGCTTGGCAGAAAATGGATGATGAAACAGAACAATGTTTCTAAGCACACTGACTACAACAAAATGGGTTAAAGATATAAAATAATTAGGGTATTGCAATTGCCAGCCCAGTCAAAGTCTAGAATTTCACTTGTTTAATGTGAGGGGATCTTCAGAGAGCTGTGCTTTAACAAATATCCTCAAAATTCTGCAAAAGATAACCAACAAAAACAAAATTTTTACTGTTGTGATGAGCGACCATTAAATTCAAACTGAACACAGTATTTTTTTATTTATTTTCTTCCAAAACTGGTTCACAAAGCTACTGATTCAAGTGTGTTTAGTTATTTCTGAATTTGTCTTAATATTGACTGAATTAATGACAAAATGTCATGGCATGTGCTGCTGTTCATTTAAGATTGTATTCATCTAATTTTGATAGCTGATAAGGATGAAACAATGTCCTACTGAGACGTAAAACCTGGAATTATTTGCATGACATTTATGTTTAAAAACACAAAAAGATAACACGTGATATTTATTATTATCTTCCCTGCATTGACTGAATGGTTCTTGAAATTCAAATTACCAGTTTTATATTTGGTCTCCAATGTAACGGCTGAATGCATTGAAAACATATCTACATTTTTATGTCCAAAAAAGCAAATAGTAAAGATGGAGGTTAAAATTAAAAGTTGGCTGCAAAAAGAACCTAAGCTTGACAATATATTCATAAAAATAAGAACTAGAGCTCTTTTATACTGCAGTAAATTAGCACAGAAATAACATGTTGATGAGACACCTGCATGGCTTAATTATTGGCATTATTTGTGATCCTAAAATATGAACATCCCCTAATATGTCTGTGTTCCATTTCCCTTAAGATGACTCAATAGGAGGGCTCTTTTTAGAGAAGTGTTGACTTGGCGCTCTTTAAAAATATCTCAGGTTAAATTCCACCAAATGTTGCACCAGCTGATTTCTCTAATTAGCGTTCTAAGTTGTGTTGGTGAACATTTCATTTGTTTGCAAAATTGTCATTGGTATCAGAGAAGGACTCAGCTTTCTTTATAATGCTAGTCTAATAAAACTTGAATATTGTTTAAAAAAAATGCTTCCATGATCCAAAAAAGACTTAAACACAATGAGACACAAAGTAGAATCATATTAGTATAAAATACTATACATTCTTCTAAAGCATGACTAATACATTGGGGGCCACAAATTAACAGTTGACTGAATAAACGGTTGATGACTGTGACTGATATATGCTTAATAAAACATTGAAATAAATTTTAAAAATCCTTCAATTGCTACACAGTAAAATACTGTAAAGTGCTGAAGGGTCACAAACATGTTTTGTAAGTGTAAACTTTGAAAATCCTCAGTTTGAGAAGGATTTAAGAAAAGCTGAGTTCACATTAATGGCAGTTTCTTTTTTCTTTGTTTTTCAGGATGTCATAGTTTTGGTTCAGATTACATATTTGAAATGAAAACGTCACAACATACAAAGCCACATAAAGTAGTACCTAATATAATAAAACCTCCCCCCTTCCTGTGCATAGGAAAAGGCAAATGGACAAACAAGCAACAGACAAATAAATAAATAAACAATTGTAGCTTCCAATGCCTTAATAACCTTACACATTTTTTTTACAGAGGAGGTGTGAGTGTTAAATGTGCTGGTGTGGGATGCACAGCAGGTGTTTGCAGAGCAGCCTTTTACCATCTGCGTGGGCAATTATAAATCATTATATTTGCATTAGCTGGACACTGGACTGGCACTGGTCTAAAATATGTTCAGTATATTCCTTTTAAACATCACTTTACCATGTAGGATTTAAAACATTGAATACTTAGAAGCTTATCCCACAGTAAACAGATTTCCTGTATTTTTTATCATTACACCTTCACATACTTCAGACAGATGTTCATGAAGTTAATAGAGTTGTTCAGCGCTCTGTAATTAAAAAAAGAAGCACAAATAAAATTAACCCTTATACATTATCTGGCTCTGATGATTAGAAAACTTGCATCACAATTTCACAACAATGTATTGACTGCTTAACTGTTTGCAGCACAAAGTATTTGTGTGTGCATGCTTTTTAATACAGCTTGCAAAGTACAATTGAGTGTTATTAGAAGTGTTTAAGAGAATAACACATTTTAAGTAACCTGAATTAAAGTGTTTTGGAAAAACAAAAGTTAGACCACAACTAGTGAACAAGTCTTTACTGGGTTGCTAAAGAGGTGATGGAGGAACGTCTAAAAAAAAGTGGGAACTAAACATGAGGTCATCTTAAGATATGTTTTTTGTTCATTTGTTTTACTTTTTTATTTACCTCCCAGATGTTTTGGGATCTTTTTAGGTTTAATTAAAACTGTTTTATTGCTAAATTTCTAAACTAAAATTAAGTCCTCACTTGGTGAAATGTTGGGTTCAGTGATACCTACCAGTGTATTTTTGACGTAATACTGAGTAGATTCTCCTTTTGTTACCGGAACAACTTAATTGAGGTTTCCACAGGACCCATCAGACAACGTTACATTTGTTGGGAATTTGGAGCCTGGCATTTTTGTTTGCTGCTTGAGTTTTGTTTATTTATTTATTTATTTTTGAGTAGCCCACTGCCTTCTTTGTTGCTGCTTTAGAAGAGTGCTGTTGACATGTGCATAAGACCTAGTTTTTTTGGTTGTCACATCAGCAAACTTTTTTTTATGTGACTTGCGAATATAAAAATATACCCTTTTATGTGTTATATGCATTGCATATTTTAAAAAAATCTCTTTAGCAAGGGGAATATCCAAGGAATTACTGATTTTTTTTCATGATTAGATATAAGCTATTTTTATTTAAAACACATATTTTAAAGAGTCTGACATACTAATATCTAGTTCTATTTTGTCTTGTAAGCATAAGGCCCAATTCATCACCTGATCATTATCAGCCTTTACAATTAGCATCATGGAACAGAAAAAAAATGTGAAGTTTTCAGCTGAGAGTGAATTAAGCCGATTACAGAAGAGTGATGAAAACCTGACCTGAGAATTAGGCAACTGTTCACCTTTCAGAATGGTAATAATAATTATAATCTGATGTAAAAGGACAACACCATGTTGAAGTGGCATGAGGACTGTATGATTGCACTTAAACCAGTCCAGCTAACATCTAAACCCAACATGACATAAATTGGCAAAGTCAAGAATTTGGGATTTTACATCCATCCATTTTCTTTATCTGCTTCTCCATTCCGGGTCGCGGGGAGGTGGTGCCTCTCTCCAGCAGTCACTGTGCGAGAGGTGGGGGACACCCTGGACAGGTCGCAAGTCCATCGCAGGGCCACATAGAGACA
>JAOXNZ010000030.1:8491252-8510047 GCA_028566095.1 Kryptolebias brasiliensis
ACAGACAGACAGACAGACAGACAGACAGACAGACAGACAGACAGACAGACAGACAGACAGACAGATAGATAGATAGACAGAAAAACATGTCAGACTTTATACAGTCTTTTTCTCAGTCTTCTGCTGTGTGAGGCCACAGGTGCTTAATAAAGTCAAAGTAAAAAGGTAAATACAGTATCCCATGTGTTTGTTCAGTGTGAGACACTATATGAAAGCAGTTTTCAAAAGCTGCATGTAAAGTGATGCTGCACAACCAGAGGGGCTCTTTGACCCGTTCTGTCAGCTCTAAAGCAGAGAAAGAGCCAAATAAATGTCACTGCAAAACGTGCTAAAGGCCAAGAACACAAATACCAGTTTGAAGAAAAATATTATGTGAGATAAGAATTCATGATAAGTGCCTATCCTCATTTATGTTTTCAGTAAATTTACTAGGTAGTGCTGAAAGTAAAATAATGGTTTATTGTGTTTAAATTTCAACTGTAACTGGAACCCACACTGTATATAAGAAGGGGAGGTCGTTACTGCATGATGCTACAGAGACTGCAACAGATGTTACAGCCTTAGAGATGGAATTTCAAATCAGGTACAAAAAAAGTACTTGATTTGGACATCCCTAATGAGCATATTTGGTAACTCCATAGGCCTGCAGGTGATTAAAATAAACTTTTATCTGATGTTAAAATGAATTTGGTGCATATGTATGTATATGCACATACACACAAATAACAAAAAACGACAATGACAAGGTAAATGCTAAACTTGGCATAATGAGTGCACACAGAAAAAAACAAAGGCAAGGATATGACAAAGAACAAAAGAACCCAATGACTAAAGCAATAAAGCAGCAAAAGATGCTTATTGCACACTGCCGTGCATAGTAAAGTTTTAAACAAAAATGTTGTGAACTTAGAGTGTGTATTGGGGATGACTCTCAGCTAATACCACACCAAATTGGAGATCAACATTAACTGAACTATAACTATTTTGTATTTTCTAACTCTTATTACTTCTGTGGAGGCCATCTTGAAATGAATTAACTCCAAAACGTATGCAACTTTACATTCTTATAATTTGTTCATGCTTATAGATGTGAACACCCATGAGTTTGCCTGTTAGCGTACAGTTCCTGGTGACTAAATAAGAGTATGTATGTATGAAACACACTCTGTGATGTTCAAGTATAATTGGGCCATTGTTGATGCACAAATATTTAGCTAACTTGCTGCCCTGAAGCTAGCAGTAATATGGAGTGTGTCAGAGAGGGGGTAAATTACTCACATGAAACAAGTCACGGTAGTATTCAGATTGATGAGTGCCTCCAAGAAAAATGCAATTTCGTTTTTGTGTTTCAGTCTTCATGTTGGTTTAACTAATTTAACTGCTCTAAAAATCCTCTCTGACACTCAGACCTGCAGAAAGTTTTGGGGTGTGTGGTCACTATTTCTGTCTGATTAAAGGTCTGTGGATGTAGTCCAGTAATTAGGAGTGTAAAACAAGAGGTTATTTTTAATAAATGCTTGTGTAAAAAAAAGTCCATTCATAAAATAAAAACCACAGTAGGTAGACAAGAAGTACACCAAAATGTGTTAACCCTTTACAAAGCCATCCGCAGCTTTAGGCACTAGTCTAGAAGAATCAAATCAGAGAAGTATCACCACATGAGGGTACAAGGACAGTAAGCAGATGGACTAACAAAGCACAGAAGCTGAGCAAGACTTTATACACACTGAGAACTAATAAAGTACCAGATGAAACAATGAGAGAGGGAAGGCAAATAAAGAAAAGGAAAAGTTGTCACCAAAATAGGACATGGAGTGATCATGAAGACGTGAAACTAAAGTACAAACAGATGGGGAAACAGAAGACAGACAAAAACACACAGAGGAGATTCTTAAAATAAAACTGAAATGCACCCAGTCCTAACAAACAACTGATTTCATTATTGTTTTATTAAAAGTTGTGCATCTCTTTATGTTTGGTCTATCAATGTTGTCAAAAATGTGATTAGAATTTACAAAACTAGAAAAAAAAAACATTCATGACAAAATTGTCAAGATAAAGCCACTTTACAACTTGCCACAATCAGGAAATAACAGATTGCGAACTTAGATATAAATGCCAACTAGGTAAGTTTGGGACACAAGGGTGCTGATTACATTGATAGGTTAGATCATGCAAATATAGTCTTCTAAAATGTGTTACCTAATATGTGAGACAAGGAATAGTTTGACATTTTCAAGTGAGTGAGTGCCTGATATTCAAATGTCAATGAGAGGACCAGTGTTACCATAAATGAAAGTCTGTGTGCATATAACTTCATAGATGCATAAGATCATGTACTCAATGTACTTACAAGAGATAACAATTTATTAAGACAAAATTGAAGCTCTACCACTCCAAGTTTACTACCTTTGAAAATCACAGGACTTTAGTTAATTCTTTTACTGGTCTAGTACGATAGTCTTTTACTCTCAAGGCTACAATCGATTTTGAAACTGAAACATTTTTCATAATTTTTGGCTTTACTAGTTTTGTCTTCAAGAGCCAGTTTGTACTGCTAGAGATTGGCATGCCCAGAAACCCTACCTTGCCTGCCATCAAGCTCACATAGCACCTGACCTTGACAGCTTCTCTGCCATCATGGCATTGGCTTCCTGACTATTTTTTTCAGGCTTGGCCTGGCCAGTTCCCATGAGCCAAGGCTCACCACCCCCGCCCCTAGTGCCAGGGGGACCCTACCAGGTGCTAAGGTCCAAGACAACATAGCCCCCAGGATCACAGGGGTGCTCAAACCTCTTCACCACGTTAAAGTGGCATTTCTACAAAGGGGTGGCTGGATTGAGAGTCAGCACCTCTAAGTTCAAGGCCATAGTTTTTAACCATAAAAAGGTGAAATGCTCCCTCTGGAGTGGGGTTCAGTCTCTGCCACCGGCAAAGGCGTTAGTATCTCGGAGTCTTGCTCTTAAGTGATGGTAGGCTGGAGCTGGCGATGGATGAACGGAACTGGGGCCTTGTCCGCAGTAATGACAGCACTGGTTTGGTCTGTTGTGGTGAAGAAGGAGTTGGGTTGAAAGGCAAAGCTCTTGATTTCTGACTGTCTACATTCCAGCCGTCAGCTGTGGTTATGAGGTATGGATCATGATCAGTTATATCCTAGATACAAGCAGCTGAAATTAGCTTTTTCCATAGGGATGACTCTTGGACTTCCAGGCATGTCTTTCTGGGAGAAGACCCCAGGACATACTCAGGACTCCCTAAAAATTTTACATATTGTCTCTGGAGCTTCACTTTCCTCTTGGACCTGTTGCCTCCAAAACCAGACCAAACCCCTTCTGACAAACCCTTGTGGTATTGCATTTATTTTTATGTAGAACATATGCTTTTGTATTTTTCTCCCCTAATTTATTGCCACCACGTTTTCTTATTTGAACATATTTGATATTTCACAACCAATTGTTTTGACTCATTAATTTAACATAAAAAAGCAAGGCAAAGTATTTCCTTTGTATTTCTGCATGATTCTCCACATGTTTAACTGAAATCTGCAACATGGCCCTGCTTACTGAACCTTCCCTCCCAATGCCTTCATCTCCAATCTCATAATACAAGCTAAATTAGCCATGGCATATAGCATCCAAGCATGCAATGGCCATCGGTCTTCCCTCACTACATCTCAGTCATGTAATTGAATATCAAGTCTACTGGGGCCCTTCATAACTGAGTGACCCTCTGAGTGTACATAATAGGACACACAGTTGAATCTGTGCAGAAAGTTAGATGTAGATGCAGTTTAGCAAGCTGTCTGGTGCTCTTATGGTAACTGTGCAGGGCATGTAAAGAGGATAAATACAACTGAACAGAAAAATACAGAGCACAACAAAAGTCCAGAAAATATTTTTCTCATGCTCATCCTCGAGAAAGCCAATAACTATTATCATCATTGTTAATACAAGAAATACAAAATCACACATTTTTCTTTGGGTCTGAAGGTCTGCCTGGGTGCATGTTGTTATTTTATTTCTCTACCAAAAACCATTATGCGTGTCCCTTTATTTTAGGATTAATATAGAGGAAACAGAAAACCTTAATACCAAACCCATAAAAAGAAAAAAAAATCAGCATGGAAAATTCTTGTTATGTTTCAGACTTATTTATTCTCTAAATGTGCTGTCATAATATATCAAACATTCACATCTATATGCTACACCTTTACTTGTTGTAATGATAAAGAAAGTTTAGTCTTGAGAGGCCAAAAATAAAGAAATCATGTCTTTATAACTGAGGTCCTCCCAAACTTTATGCTCCAGTGCTTTGTTTCTGATTTTGTGCTCTGTAATAAGTTTTTTTTAAGTATTACAAACTGCAACTCATTTTACAATTTGCTCTTGATTTCTATCAATGCATTCAAAATTATCTGCCCTAAACCTCACTAAGCCTGATTGATGCTGTATGCTGCCCCCTATTTTTAGCTCCCAGTAATACAGTCTGCACAACCAGCTGAGATATAATTAATTTCTCATTAGTGCAGTCAGTAATGTCAATTCTGTAATCTTGCTTGCCCAATCTCACACTCCTTTTGCAGCACATGTATTTCACCTCCCACCCATCCAACTCCACCAACGCCCTGCTGGAAAAAAGGATTCACATCTAAAAAAAAAAAAAGAGCAAACAAACAACAATTAGCTTCCTGTTGACATAGAGAATGGTAGACTCATCTCCTGCAAATTACCCCATACTGAGGCATGAACAACTGAGACTTTCACTTTAGGTGCTTTTAATGAAGCATTTTATGCTGAAGGTAATCATGAAACAGCAGACACGCACACAAACTCATTGGAATAAGGCACATCCACGAGCATTCAGATGAAATAGTTGTTGTGATTACATGGGCAAATATTTAACATGAGAAAAGTAAGTGTGACTGAATATCCAAGGCAAAACTGTTATCAGATAAAAGGAGCATATTCTCTGTTTTATTGAGGAATTTGGTTGAATGCAAATAAAAAAAAAAGTATCAAAAAAATTAAAAAATTGTATTGATACAATTGAAATAATTCAGTAAAATTTAGTAAAGTAGGACATATATATTGTTTTATTCTTAATTACGCAGCATCTCTAGCTCACTAAAAGCTAGGTGTCAGTGCATGACAACATGAACTAATTAATGAAAAAAGCTTAACAGGTGTAAAGTTTCCAAAAGATAACAACTAAATAGAGGGAACTATAGAGGGAGAAAACCAGAATTGTCAACTTCGAACTTGTGAGACACATACACATTAAATATCTAGACCTCCTGACCGAAACAGAAGAAGCCAGAATGAGACCAGGATCCCTGTTCAAAATTCCAACATGGCAGCTCCCGTGGTCCTCCTGGATTCAAATCCAAATAACAATAGAAGGTGGGGACACTTGGTTTTTAATATTCACAGTCTATAGAGGGACTGCTAAATGACATGCATTCATCCATTTTATAAGCCCTATACATCATGTTTAAGGTCTCTGGAGTCTAACTTTGCTTTCAAAGGGTGAGATTATGTGCAACCTTTATAGCTCACCAATTGCACTCAAAGTTGTGAGATAAACAAGACAAACAACCATGCGTGATTGCATTTACACCTACAGACAAATTAGAACTACCAATTAACATAACATGCATGTTTTGGGACTGTGGGAGGAAGCTTGAGCACATAAAAACACATAAAGGGAGAACATGCAGATTCAGAAACAGGCTTCTCATGGAAAGGGCACTACTAAGACCACACATCACTGTGCTGGACTCCAAGTATTGTAAAAGAACAAAATTATTACAACCACACAAAAAATACTTCAATAAATGTTATCTGGTTCTAACTGTATGCTGTATATTCAATCATTCTTGATCTCAAAGAACATTCATTCTGAGTGTCTCAAAAACCTCGATGGTCTCAGACACAACCAAAACTTCTAAACAAATTGTGTTAAAACTATGTGCCAGTTCCACAGACAGCAACAAGTTTTTTGCTCCATTGCTTTTGTTGGCTTTGTTGAATCCCACCCCAGGTGGGACTTTTTTGAAAGTGTTGGAGGTTCAGTCATCCAGAAGTAGTTAAAAATAAAACTGACACTTTTGATGCTTGAATTCATGCATAACCATTTGTGTGGAAACTGTAAAAGAACCATCATTTCTGTTTGTGTGTCAGAAAAAAGTGAATTAACCCCCACAAGACTTTTGGTTGTTGTTTTAAACTTAGAATTTTAACTTTTATGAGGAATAGAAGCAATTTATATACTCTTAGAATAAGATTAAAATGACCATTTTAGAAACTGTGGTTACCTAAGTCTTTCATTTTTTAGCCTTGGATATTGCCAGCTGTAAAATACAGATTTCAAATTTATTAAGTGACTATTCATATAAAAAACTCATTATTTTTTAAGTATGTAAAATTAAGATGTGATATACTACATACACAATTTGGCACAAATGATATATTGTTTCACTGACGGATCATTCTCTTTATAGTAACATTTGAATGATTTTTAGACATTTAGCAAACATCAGCATGTAACTCTAAAATAAGAGCATGGTGCACAAGAATATGAAGTTATCTTCATCCTGTGTTCTACGAGGTAATCTGTGTCTCACTCCCTGCCAGCAGATCATCCATCCTCTGCATATTTTATACTTTTTTGGCTTCCCTCACTTATCTTCTGGCCTTCCCCCTCATCCTTACTGGTGCCATCCATTCTGTCCCTCTCTCAATTTGCAGTTATGTGTCAGATAAAAGTTGCACTTTGATCACACTTTGACTTCGAGCGCAACTCTGCTCCTCACTTCTCATCTAATAGATTTACCATTTCACTAAGCTCCGGCACAGACCAATTTTCAAATCAGTTCAGAGCTTCTTTTAGACTTGTTCATTATGCATCACTGGCAGCTGAAAACTTTTGGGCTTCCTCCTGAATACCAATCGACATCACAATGAAGAAACTCATTATACACAACTTCTGACTTTTATTAGATAACATCTGTGCAGTGGAATGTTTTAGCTGCGGTTGTCAGCAGGGTTTTAGCTGTTAATTGGTTTAGAAATTAAGATTTTCAGCAACATGAATGGACATTTTGGAACTTGAAGAGAATTTCAAATCAGCATTTCTGTCTTCACATCGTGACCACAGTAAAAGGCGACATTTGGTCTCAAATGTCACCAACTGTTTTAAAAATTTTATCACTTCCTCAGCAGCTCCAGCTTCAGCTGTAAAAGCTGGAGGATATTATGTGATTTGTTGTAGATTAGATCTCACGTCTGTAACTATAAACCTGTTTGAACAGTTCAACAATGTCTTATGCTGATTTTAAGCACATCTTTGCATGTCATTAATACACATTTTAAGTGTTCTTATGTATTTCAGAGTGCTACAATGGCTTGCAAAATAGCTACAGGTTAAAATAAAAGTCAGGTCAGCAAGTAATTTTGTCACTGTGTTATAAATGACAAACAACTAAGAAACAGATGTCTCAGTCTCAGTGCGTGATAACCTGATTTCTTTCAAATCTTGCTGATTAAGTTGACAGCAATAATAAACAATAGAAGACTTTAAGGTGTAAAGCGTACATGGATCTTGATGCCTGGCTTTTAGGTTGTAAAGTATCCAAGTATCCTTGTAACAACAGCATTTACTGTATACTTGGTGTTTGGGGAGTCGCAGAAAATGAATACAATCAGAATTTTGGTGTCCACTTTGTGGAAAAGTATGACAAAACTATGCTACACTTTAACTTTATGCAGTCACTTTAGTTACAAAAGTTTGAACATTTTTCCAAGAACACAGAACATACATGAATGCAGTTTCAAGCCTTTGAGCCCAGCCAAGTCTGAATGATAGATGATACAATTAAAAGCAGGAGCAGCAACCATGCCTCACAAAGTTAAATGCTAAACAACTCAACACTTCCTATTATGAATGAGTTATTGATTAAATGCTGAATCATCCCCTTTTATATAATAAACCTTTGATATAACAGGAAACACTTTCTATCACTGTTTGTTATCAAGTCTTTTATTAAATCAAACCATTAGAGGGATAAAGAGATAAGCTGAAATCATTACTATTTGTTTTTCTTTTTCATCATGTAGTTTTAAGTCCTGACCACACATGCGTCCATTCATTTTCTATACTAAAAATGTACATCTGCAAATAACCATGCACGCTCACACTAACACCTAAAGTTAGTTTACTGGAGCGTCCCCAGTTTACAGGCACATGAAGACCATGTAAACTCCAAACAAAGAGGCCCCAGTGGAGAAGTGATCCTAAGAACTTAGTCCTATAAGGTGACGGTGCTCCACCGTGCTGCCATTCAGTAATGCATTTAAAGTAAATTAAATGTCTGTCAAACATTTATGCAAATTAATTATGCCATCTGGTAATGAGAATGAGTACAAATAAAAACACATAAAAATCTAATGAGACATGCAGAAAAACGACATGGAGATAAGCTTCATGTCGTCTCCAGCTGATGTTTGTTATGTAAGAAAATATTCCTACGATTCAACCGTAGAAGAAATGTAGATATCTGACCTGAACCTGGAAGTTGAAACTAGAATGTGATCAGCGTCCCACCCTTTCATGTAAATGAACAGAAGATTACCCTTAGTAAAATAAAAAACACTCCAGATATTTTTATTTTAGGATACTGAGTCTTCTTGATTTACATAGTTCTTACCTTGTCTACTCAAATTTACATTTGGCTAATACATTTACCTGTAATTAGTTTTTAAAAATCTTAAAAGAAACCACGTGTATCACCATGATTGTGTCCAGGGGAGCAGGCAGGACTTAAAGCCTCATGTCCCCAGTGTGCAAACTCTGGTTCCAAAAATACAACATGGTAACATAAAACAGGATCTCATGGCTTCAATTCTCAACCACAAAAGAAGTCAGGATGACGAGTCTAGTATTATCTTATAGAGTCAATGCTCCTACTACATCGTTTACTGTCTTGTGAATTAACATAAAATCTCAAAAATATCCAACAAAAGCTCAGTCTTCTTGTTTCAGTAGTATTTGAGTTACTTATAAAAAAACAATTTTAACTTTAGTCCATTGATAAACCTGGAAAATAATATTGAAAACTTTTGAATTGTGATTTGTAAAACTAATTTAAACATGCTTTTTGACATAAATATGTAGTAATGTTTTATCTATAGAAAAATTAAACAATAATGCAAATTCTTAGCCAACAACTTTGGAATGGAAATAATTTGTGACTAAACATTGATGGCTATAATGTGGTGAAAATCACAGCAGCAATCGTAAATTATTTGCCATATACAATAATAATCTTTTGCAGGCCCAATCCATGTCAGGCAGCAGCTAACATTTAAAAATGACAGCAATATATACATGTCCTCTTGTTCTGTACCCTAATTCACACTTTGAGTGCTTGTATGTGCACAGCTCAATTTTGGAAGCCATTGTGCAGGTGTCACTCACATGTTTTCCTCTTGAACCAACAGAAAAACAACACTTACTTTGCATAAATTGCACATTTGAACCCACAGCTGATATTAAAAGTTTTAAAGTTCAAAAAAGAAAAAAAAAAAGTTTTCTTCAGCTGCCGCAAAACTGTCAGTTGACATCAGTGGGTTGTGGGATGGATGGTGAGGTGGATAATGAAATGCCATGGCTGCTGCACCGGCCCACATGGTGTGCCGCCTGGCATCGGTCAGTCAGGCAGTCCACCACTTGGAAAGACTGCCATGAAACTTTATCTATAATTAGCTGTTGGCTTGCTGCTTGAGATGAGAAAAGTAACAAATTTCATCCTGATAATGCTGAGCACCAGACCACCAGAGACACACTGTTTTGAGCAGACATATCCTTTAGAAGGAATATTGCCAACTGCAGCACCCACCTGAATTTTTAATCTTCTGATATGCAACTGCAGTCCTGGCAGGTTTCTGCCCTACGTGTGAACACAAGGACACACATCTACATACGCCCACATTAACAAAATAACACTAAAACATGCTCATCATGAATATTAATGCATACATTCACTAAATTCATACGTTTACACCGGTCCTGATATGAATGTAGCATTTAATGTGTGAGACGGTCTAAACTGGTTCTTGCAAGCAGCAATCAGGCACAATGTGTACTAAATAGGTAACATTTTATTTAACATTACTTACATTGTTCTGAGCTCATTGCACACTTCCTACAGATGAACCCATTTCAGAAACAGTGATTAGAATCTCAGCAGTCCCTGTTAAATGTTAAAACAAATCACGACAGCTTCCAGACTTTATGTAATTTTACAAATATTGGAGAACACGGTGTTCTGCTCGAAGCTGATCTTTGAGGTCTTCTCTTTCAAGCAGCTCTGTGCTGCTGTCCGGTGGCTAATGTAACAAATAAATTATGCATTAAAGAGAGTGTGTTGGCTAGGAAGAAATAGAGGGTGAGAAAAGTTGGGACTCAGGGGGAGAACAAAACAGACAGCAGCTGAGTGAAATATCCAACATACTTGGTCGGTGTAGGTCAAAAATCGGAGGTGAGTGGGAGAAATTGGCACAAAGGATAGCTGATCGATTGTGGATTCTTATTCTGAAAAAAATCATCTGATTACAGATCATCATGTGACCCTCCATAGTTTAAACCTGCTGTACTGCACTATGTCAGTCTCTAATATCAAAAAATTGATTAAAAAAAAGCTCTAAACTTTAAAGAAAAACAATTGATATTAATTCTTATGCAGATGACAGGAACAAACGTTGGTCTTTGAGGCCACTCAAGCTCAGATATGTCTCATGAAGATGCTTCTCAGTGAGTCAACTTAGAAAGAAATTAAAGGCCTAGCATTCCTTGAAGGAATACATATACATATCACCCGACATCTTTTATGATAGAGTTATAGGCATTTTGGTCAAATCTTGTAAATACTTTATTATGCACAATCTCAAGCAATATTGTGAGATCTGTTCACTCTTAGAGAATGTGTTGAGGATGAGTTACTACCACATCAAACTTTAACTAATACTGGTAAATCTAACAAAACTATAGACACTTTTCTGTTGGTTAAGGTTGAATATCTGTGTCAACCATCTTTAATCAGGTTGACTGTAAAAGTTAATCAGGTGTAGAAGCGTATCCAATTATTAATTTCTAAGAGTTTCATTAAAATCAAATCAGTGGTTCATGAGATACTTTGCTAACCATCTAACAAAGTTGATTGTTAGCAAACTCCCTTTAATCCCTGTGTGTTCGAGTCACAGGGATTCCTCCATCTTTTGTGCTGTCATTCGCCTCATGAGGAGGTTTGTATTGAAAAGAAGAGACAGGAAGTAGGAATCTGTTCAACCAAAGAGTGCTGGAAAATTACAACCTGATGCACCCTGGCAGGCGCTTGGTAATGTGCTCATTTCTCAGAATGAGATTTTAAATGAAAAGGCTGGATTGAAGAGCACAATACCAGGAAGTTAATCAAAATCAAAAGGACCATTTCATTTGCCGTGTAATGTTTTACAATTTAGTTTAGTCCCACAAAGCAAAAGCATTGTATAATGGTCTGAACTGGATTTGTCCTGTAGCGCTAGATCCTTCTGTTTTTGTTTTTTTGTGTGTGTTTTTTTAACAGCACCAATTACATTTCATGTTGTGTCGTGACTGAATTTGTTTTTTTCTTTTTTTCGAGCTCCTGGCAGATTTTTAGCTCCCTGCTTTCCCTCACGAATGCATTTTCATCATGTGGTCAAGCTGAGGAAGTGGGCACGTCTTTGCCCACTCACTGGTGAAACAAACAAAGAGAAGTTGAGTTTCTGTTACAAGTTTAACTTACTGTGTGAATGCTGATTCAGCATTATCACACTAATGCAATAAATTATAGTGCAATATCTGTAAAACTTACTAAATTATAGTCATTTTTGTGTTTACTAAGGTCATTAAGTTGTGTTGACTATCTTGAATGGGTTTGATTTCAAAAGTTAGTCAGTTGTAGATGTTCATCCAATGATTACTTTCTGAAAGTTTCAATTAAATCTGCCCACTTGTTCGTGAGATATTTTCCTGAAGGTACAGACAACCAAACACACACAGACACAGGCAAGAACATTATGGCTTTTCACCTTTGGCAGCGAGCAGGAAGACTTTTAAGATTACTAATTATTCTGTGATATTTTATTTCCCAAGTGCTGAAAAACACAAAGCTGGTTGTTTTGAGTCTTTCTTTGTGAAAGATTTGAATTTTTTTAGCAACAATAAATAAATACATTGCTACAATATGTTAAACAGAAGCCATCACGGGTCTTTACACACAGGAGTATTTTGAAGGATCTTTGTGCCCTTGCGTTCGAAGATATTCATCATCCTCTTTTTCACAAAGGGAGCTTTGGTCCTCACGAGTACACCACATCTCTCTCTCGTTCTCTCATGATTCACACCCTATTTCATTAGGAGCCAAAGGAGCTGTTAGATAATAAAGTCAGCAGTGTCAAGGATAACTACTGGTTCTTCTGTGTAAACAAGTCACTGTCACTTCTGCTTTAGAATGCTCTTTATTTGATCACGGATGCCCACTAAAGCAGTCTCAAGGCCATAAAGTTGGGAAGCTGGAACAGCTTGAAAATTTACTCCAGTTAAAGATAATTGAGAAGAGAAAAATAAACAGAAGCAGAGAAAGAATAGCTACAACAATGCACAAAGCTGCTCTACCTGAGGAGAGAAACATCTCTGCTTCCCTCAATAAGTTTGGGTATATTTTAAGACATGAAAGGGTAATATATCTAGGGCAGGACAGAGGCTTCTGACCAAGTCACCCCATTACACTCAGGTATCATTTGATGACAAAAGACCAGAGCAAAAAACACAAAACTAATTGGACTTGTTCTCATTCACACAAAACACACAGACCCGAGCTGAACACCCAGTATTTTGAACTGTGTTAAATGACCAGATTTAGAACAACAACCAATGTCACGCAAAAAAAAACAGTCATTACAGGCTACTTAGGTTTAAAATAAATGCAACAAATTGTGACCGGGAGCTTAATAAAATGACCAATGGTAAAGCATGATGACTGTTCCGATAAACTTTAATAAGCTATGTGACAGAAGCACAGGGACCAAAGAAAAGCAGTAAGCACAGCAAAACTTAGCATTTGATGGCAGCATTAATTATCAACAAGTCCATCCTCTGATCCTCCCACCAACAAGTCCATCTTCTGACCTTTTTGTCCAATAATTTCTTGATAGCGTTGTCTGAATGTTGTTTTAGTTAAGTTGGCAAGTTAGCAGCATGGCTAACCGTCTCCATGAGTTTCTGAATCCTCATGCAGTGTATACACAGCCACTTAAGTTTTCTTAGAGATGACAGTGTTGACACTTATCAGGCAAAAAGTAACTTTCAGAAAGTTCAGAGTATTTCTGAGCTAACTTCTATACAGTCCTAAATCAGAAGCCAAGAGCCCTCCATGTGAATAAGCCGAGCCAATTCCGGGAATTACGCCGCTTTTGTTCAAAATCTTCCTTGTTCTATCCAAGTCACTCACAAATGATCCAGCTTTTCAGGATGGGAGGGGAAGTAAATTGTGATGTGTTTGAAGAAGCTGTGAAAAGCTAAACTCCGAGTGAATTAGGTGCAGAAAGCTAACAAATAGACATTAAAAATTCTACTCAATATTTGCAATATAGGCATTTTTGATATTACATGAAAGAAAAGTCTCAATATCTCAAATATACTCGATATATTGCTCAGCCCTAATTCTAATAATAAAAATCACTGGAAAATTTTGGATTTGTATCAAAACTATTCACAATTCCAATTCACTTATCCATCTTTAACCACTATTCAATTTAATTGTTTTCTTTCTTTTTGGTTTGTTCGAATCTTCAGTTTATTTACTCACTTCCTGATCACCTAGCTGATCAGTTCTACCTGTCTTTCTGGACACTAACCAGTCTGTCCCTTTGGCCTGTGGTCACACAGTGTCTTTGTACGTGTGTCCAGGTAACAACTCCAACTGTAACGCTCTGACCCACGGTGACATGGTGAGCCTCGACGAGGGCCGTTTCCCTGCCCTGGAGCTCAACAACCGACGGCTGTCTGTGAAAAACTCTTTCTGTCGGAAGAACGGCGTCTACACCAGGTGAGACTCCATGCTCATAAAATGAGAGAAATGAGTAATAAATTAGATTTATTCATTCTAGAGATCACTGTTTTTACTATGTAAACTCTGCCCATAAAGAAACCAACTTCAGTTTAATGAATGTTTGTGAATCTCCAAGTTCAGTTAGATAAAAAAACAAGTACCTTGACTGACACTTGTGCTAAAAATTCTGCAGAGACCGATTCATTAGATCTAACCTTACTGCAAACTTTGCATGAAATCATTAGAACCTGTTTATACTGTGCACAAGAGTTGGGTTTTTGAAACAGCTGCTATCATGTTGTGGAAGTCAGTCGAAAGGTTTCGGTGGACCTTATTTTACGTGGATATTATGTCATCACCCACAGCAAAATATGATAATGATTTGCCTGTGTGTGTTTGTTTGACTGTAGCGTTAGCAAATTATCTCATGAACCTATGGATGGATTTTAATGAAGCTCTCAAAAAGTAATCATTGGACGTACACCTTAAAGTGATTACCTATCTTTCAAGGAATGCTGGCCTTTACTTTGGAGGAGGAGTTTTATTAAGCAGGTGTAGTCTGGTTCCTTCTCGTGTGTCCACACAGAGAAAATTCCATTTTTTCAGTAGAAGAATGTGAGAAAAACATTTTTTGTGTGTTTTTCTGTAAATGTCTGTCTGTCGGTGTGACCTCGAGCACAGATCAAAGCAGACACAGGTCTTTGAGAAGCTTCCAGGCAGCTTGTTACCTCTACGTCTCCTGATTTGAAGAGGGAAGCTGGGAGTGAAAGAATGCACAGATGTATTCAGAGAATCGGTTCTCTTTGAACTCGTGGAGAAACCCAAATCCCAACACCTGAGCCTCCGCTTACAGATTAATGCTGCATCTTGATCTCTGGTCTCAGAGTACCAAAGACAGGATGAAACCCACAGCCTTATACTCGGATAAGAAATCACACGATCTTAATCCCAAAGTACTCTGTCTAATTCAGAGTCGTGTCAGACAGAAAATGCCATTTACAGCTGATTCTTAGGATGATTTTTCGCTTTGTGTGGAGATCATATGCTCAGAGTTAAGCATGGAAATCCAGTAAACTCAGAAAGTCTACAAGATGAGCACAAATCATAACTGTTTGGTTAAAAGTGAAAGATGGCCAATAATGTCTTTCCCCATGTCTTTGGATGTGTGTATTTGTCAGTTACCAAAATATCTCATGAGCCCCTGCCAGATTTTAATGAAACTCTCAGAAAGTAATAATTGGATGCAATATCTACTTCTAGCACTACACAATGTGCAAGATTTTTGCTTAAAAAAATAGTCTAGTCATTTTTGAAGTGATGTTCTGTCAGATAGTTATCAATTGTTGGTACCTTATCAGCCATGACATCAGTCATAGAGCATGAAGTATGGAAATTGAGCAGAAGTCCTCCTCCAAGTTAGGTTATTGGTTCCCCAAGCGAGGACCTATTTTTGTTTTTGTTTTTTATTGTTTTTCAGGTTCATAAAACAACTCTTTCTCTCTCAAAGCCCACATACCAGAACATTACATTACCTAATATTAAACCTCTACACTTTTGCATGACACCTCGTTTGCTGCTGTTTTATCACAACAGTATGTGTGCAGCAACTCACCACCAGTCAGTCCAAACCAAAAAAGCCTTTCAATTAAGAGGTGAAACTTCTTCACGAACCAAGAAAAGAAGTCCAGCTGCCTTCTATTCAATCACATAGTCCAATTACAATGGCCGAATGAGAATTTTGCTTTATGCATGTGTCCATGAAAGTCTAAACAGCACATAAACTGTTTTCTATCACAGTAAAGTAGTATAAATCAGCACACTTGTTGATAAAGATGAATAGATTAAAAGCATATTTCTATTTGCCTTCAGTAGTTTGGAACAGTCTGGTTTGAGCTTTAAGTAGCTCTCAGTGAAGTAATTCAGTCTAGATTAACACAGTGTTAAACACTCTTGAGTGACAAAGCTCTTGAACACTTCAGACATGTTAATGAGTCCCTTTAGGCGAATGTAGCATGAGGAGAGCCCAACGCTGAGTAAAGACCAGGGGCAGATTTGATTTCACTCCTTGGTTCCCATTCCTTACCTGACATACTGCTGACTGAAGTTTGCTGTGAGGGGATTAAGTTGACCCTTCTGTATCCGAGCGAGAGGGCTTATAAATAATTTACACAATACTCAACAGTGTATAAGACTCAAGAAGAAGAGGTGAAAGTGGGCTACGATCACTCTGTGTTTTTATACAGGCAGTTTATCATAAAGTCCCAGCAGGCTCACAACAGCATTTCTTCACACTGGCTCTGGTTTCTGTTTGACTCTGTTAGAATTCAGCTCACTAAGAGGGCTGCGAAGAAATGGAAAATGCTCAAGGTTTCTGTGTGAAGATAAAATCTTAGTTGACTTGTTGTGTGGATGCTGAGTCAGCATTATTGTTTTTCCTGATGATAGTTTCTTCCGTATGTTATATGCAATCAAACTACTTCTGCATACTTTGTATGCCATTTTAACCATACATAGATCAAAAAGTTCAGCTCTGTGGGGAATAGTGTGTAATGACTTATTTTGTAATTTGTATACTTTTCAAAATATTTACCCAATAGAAACACACAGATCTTTTCAGTTCAATCAAAACATTGTTGTCTTTGAAATCTGTTACAGCATACATGCTCTATTTTTTGTTATTATTTGCCACTTTTAGCTACTGTTCTGCTTCTTTTAGCTTCCAATCAGCTCTGTTTAGAATTTTGCTACAGCTTTGCTAATTTTATCAACTAATTTGCTGATTTTAGCTTTAGCATATATTCAGCATCTTCTGGCTACAGATTTGTTAATTTTAGCTCTGGTTAATGAATTAACCATTAAAACTATAGACATTTTTGTGTTTTGGTAAAGTTGCTCAGCTGTGGCAGCCATCTTGAATTGAGTTGACTCCAAAAGTTAATCAGATGTAGATGTACATACGATCATTCCTTTCTGTGAGTTTCATTAACTCTCCCTTGGCCTTCGAGTCAAATTGACCGGAAGTTACGAGGGCTTCTCTACCTCTCTTCATCGCTCTCTCTTTTAAGGGCTTCAGGAGGGTTAAAACTGTTCCAGTGGCTCGTGAGATATTTTGCTAACAGACAGACAAAAGTACACAGGCATACAGACGCAGGCAATTACATGATCTCACGCCTTTCATGGCAGTGGGAGATATACTGAACGGCTATATCTCTTAACTCCAAAAGATAAAAAAAAAGACCTTCTGTCAGTTTTGTTTTTAAAAGTGAGCCAAGTATTTCATTATTTATCCAAAAGGGAACACTGACAATGGGAGTAGTCAGTTAAGCCACATAAGACTTTCAACAGCATTCTTGCTGTTGAAGTTTCACTTCTTTCCTAAAGTTAAGTGAATTATTTTTAGCTTGATTTAAGCCATCAAGCATAACTGAATTACTGCGTGCTCGGTGATTTCCCAGTGGAGCTTTCCATTTTGTCCATGCTGCACTCAAAGCACCACCCCTTGTGAGCGCTGTTGGAATTTACCCATAACATGTTTGAAATGCCTTCCACATAAATTAATTACAAAAAAAAAAGTTTATGCAAATGCTGTTTGGATGCATAAAGCAGCTGTGTGCGCTGCGGTGGCTCCACGAGCTGCAGCCCGGAAAGTCGAGAGGAGTCGGTATGTCCCGGTTGGTCTTTGCCAAAGAAGCACCAATCAGCAGAAACACACGAGTGTTTGTTTAGCAGGACCAGTGGCGGTGGAAAGTATGGAGGAGATTTAGTGCAAAGAGATTTGTTTTTCAAGCAGCAGATCTTTTCTGGAAAAATCTCTTCACTATTTTTTCTTACTCCTTTCTTTTTTCTTTCATTTTGACTGAACAGCCCTCTTTGCCTTCCCCACCCCACCAAGGAAAGATCCCCTCTTTGCTCGGCCACATTAAGCTCAGATCCGAGTGACACATTTGATCAGCGCAGCACGACGCTGACAGTTTAATCCTCATTCGTGTGGGCCACGATAACATTTGCCAGAGCGAAGCCTGAGGCTTCTTTTCATCTGATGACCCCTGCAAGAGTTCTGTTTATAATTTAGTCACAAGTGGTTTGACATTCCACAGCCCACAGAGAACACTGAATCAGGGAATTATTCATTCCAGGAGATGCTGCCTGTAAGCAGCAAACTTATGAGCGTCCCATGATTCTCATTAAGTTGCACTCTTACACACATTCACATGCAGAGGAACACAGGGGTGAACTTTAGAGGATGAAGACTTTGTCTCAGATAATGAGAGTGGAGGGGACACTGACTCATTTGTAGTGTGACATTTGCTTATGTATCAGAATTTGTTTGACATTTCAAACTGTACACATAATTTTTTTTTTATAATTTAATTATTCAGCAATAGTTTTATAATCAGACGAGCACTGGTTGGAAGATCAGACTGAGAAGTTAAAATCCTGTCAGGTAGTTGCAAAATCTAAATTTAATTAGAAGTGAACGGACTGGAAATGTCTAATAATCATTGGCAACCTCTCCAAAAAATGATACATGTAAAATCTAGTTAGCAAAAAACAGATGTTTTCATAAATAGATTTGTAATTAATTTTAGGGTTTCCCCCTTCCAAAAAAACTTCAAGTAGACATTTGAAGTTCTGTAAGTAGTTTGTCCTCCTTCATTTAGTTAAAG
>JAOXNZ010000030.1:8510147-8520596 GCA_028566095.1 Kryptolebias brasiliensis
AAATGTGACCCAAAAGATTGAACATATTAAAACACATATTAGGAGGAACATCAAAATCTAAAACCCTATTTTAAAATTTTATTTAATTTAATTTTTTTTATGTTGACTATCATCTTTTAGAACAAGCACAACTCAAAGTCCTTTTCTTGCTGCCCGACAAGCTTGCTCTTGAAATTCACTTCACTTTGTAACTTGATGTCTTGACATTTAGCTGGTTTTTTTTTGTTGTTTTTTTGCCAGGGAAAACACAGTGTAATTTATATTATGTGTAAATCAGAGGCAACAGCACAGTGGGACATGTTGTCTTCGTGTTCTCGGGTCCTCTTGAGTCGGCAGGTGGCGAGGAGAGTCCAGGCGAGGGGGCAATGGGCACAAAGGGTCCAGCTGTCCCCAGCACCAGTGCGCCCCAAGCACGTCTGGAGGAGGACAGATGCTGACAACTGCTGCTCTTATTTCTGTCTTAATCGTTGCATGACTTCCTCATGGAGTCGTGCTCTGTGTTGAAACTCCTCTTGTCGGGGAGGGGGCTGTGGGTCAGGGTCGTCATTCTGAGGAGGAGGAAGGCCAGGAGGGAGATGGATGCCATGCCTCAGCGCCACGTTGTGCAGCACACCACACGCCTTGACGATCTTGCACCCCTTCCTTGGATCATATAGGACCTACTGACACCTAGCTTTTAAGTGCGGTGGTATAATTCAAAACTGATGGCAAACACTGGCTCATATGCAACAAAGCACACACCAAAAAGTAATAATATAAAATACTGCCACCATGTTTAATTGGTGGGAATTGTACTTGTGCTGAAATGCAGTGTTCCTTTCTTTTAAAACTAGCATTTAACATTCAGACACAAACGTTGCATGTCTTATTGCCCTCAAAATATTTTTCAGCAGCCTTTTGATATTAAGATTATATTGCAAACTGAAAGCAGGCCAATGTTTCTGAAAAGCAGCAGTATTCTCTTAGAGATCTTATCATGCACACAATTATTGGTCTGTGCTCTTTTGATGTTGGGTTTGAAAGTCTAAAATTAGCTTTAAAAAAAAAGTTTTAATTGCTTTTACCTTGCCCTGCAGTTCCTTTGCGACCCTAAGGATAATAATGTTCCCTTGGTGGCCACACTTTAACAAAATGTTTTATAATATTTTCCTGCTTTTCGAACATCACTACCTTTTGATTTTCTTCGTTGTCAGTGTTATTGCACTAATATGTATTATGAAGATTAAACTTTGATTGAGTTCTGTCCTGTTAGTAAAATAGGTAATTCTAATCTAGAGGTTTACATCCATTTTGTATTGAATACATTTTCTTGTTTTCATTGTTCATTTGGCCACTTTATGAGTTTGTGAAAATCTGATGACACTTCAGTTATAATTTTACAAAAATTATGAAAATACTAAAGGGAAAACAAACTTTAAAGCATCCCTGTTGTTGTTTTAGAGATTGCATGTGATGACTTTATAGTAATAATTAGGACAATCTATTGGAAAACTAATTAGCACAATAAGTTACGACCAGCCTTAAAGTACAAAGTTTCTGCCAGCTGTTGCTTCTCTTTTCTGTTTCTCAACAGGCGCCAGAGGCAGAAGACAACTAAGAGCAGAAGACTCACAACTACAACTGCCTTAAAAAAAAATCAGCTAATTGGTTAAATACAAACTGAGTACATAATGGGTACTTATCTGGTATCTTGTATCTTATCTGGTGTCTGGTATCTATACTTACTGGGGGCATACCTAGTACTTACGAGGTACAACCCTAGTACCTGCTTGGTACTTACTAGATACTTACCAGGTATGTACTGGGTACATACCAGGTATGAGTACTTATCGGGTATATGCCCCATACCTACACCGTATGTTTGTACCAGGTAGATAACCTTTAGATACCATGTAAGTACCAGAAACATACCTAATAATTACAAGGTACATAGCTGGTAAGTAACAGGTGAGTACCTGATAAATACTACATCATTAGCAGTTGCATACTTATTAAGTACCAGTTTAATACTTGGTAAGTACTAGTAAAGAACTTTGCAATAAACAGACAAGTAGCCTATAAATAGAAGGTATGTAGCAAGTACATACCAGATACATACCAGTTAAGTACCTGTAGGTACCTTCGAAGTACAAGTTATGTACCAGGAGAGTACCTAGTAAGTACAGGGTAACAAGTCGCTTCATGACACAACCTGGTCCCTGTAGGTACCAGGTACTTACCCAGTGAGTACCAAGTAGGTACCCAGCCTGTTATAAAAAGTAAAGTAATAAAAAATAGTTATTTTTGCTACCAAAAAAATTATCTTGTTAATTACATCAAACGATCATTAACACTTTTCATCTATTTGTTTTTTCTTGTTTTTTATATGTGAGCTCATATTTGAAACAAGTATTTAATTAAAAACTTTATAAAATTCAAGGGTTTAAAACATGGCTCCGGTTGGTCAGATTAAACTCACATGTTGATCATGTTCAAACAAATCACGGTCAGAAGAGAAGATAAACATTTCTTCATCGCCAGCCTTCACGCCTTCACGCAACACAACCCTGCAAGTGATTTGTTGCTGCTACTCGCAGCTCACTGACTGGCTTTGACTGATTTCTCCCTCCGCCAGCACACCTGCTCCTGTTCTTATTACTGTACAGCACTCCCTGATCATATCTCTCACTTTATACAGTTTGGGATCTCAGATGACAGCGTTATGTGTCTTTTGAGGTCTGTTCTGCACAGCATTGTGTAAATTGTCGCGCTCCCAGCTGAATCAAAAACTGCTGGTTATATGCACCTCCAAAAGCCAAGTCTATTTTTGCCAAATTACAGAGTATAAGAATTTGAGATGAATAGCTCTCCCCCCTCTTATAAATCTCTGATATTGCAAATATGCAAGGGAATGCTATACTTTCTCTCAATGACACCAAACACAGTTCAGACAACA
This sequence comes from Kryptolebias brasiliensis, assembly GCA_028566095.1. NCBI lineage: Eukaryota > Metazoa > Chordata > Actinopteri > Cyprinodontiformes > Rivulidae > Kryptolebias > Kryptolebias brasiliensis. The sequence continues at coordinate 8,513,083 of JAOXNZ010000030.1, forward strand.
ATTCGGTAGAGTTTAATCTACAAGTCATTATCAGCGCGGGTGTCCAGAGAAATATTTGTCTCTTGAGACTTCTGAATCATAATTGGTGAATTCAAAATAGGGCAGACAAAACAGAGCACCATGCACATTGTTTATATACCCAGAAAGAAGTTATTTCCACTTTCCTGTTGGATAATTGTTTGCTTACAAGTTTCTAAAATCCACCAGCCACTTGGGAGGTGGTTTAAGACTGGAAATTGGTTTTTATTTAGGGACTTTAAAATATTCAGCATGCAGTAAAATATTTGCATTTGATTTACACTGAAGCAGTGAGGCGAGTCAGTCAGAAATGAATGTCTGCTTTTGCTAAGGGAAGTCATTTTGAATTGTAGGATGTAGGGAAATGTAGGGAAGCAAACTGCAACCTGTTCAATCTCTTCAATGCTGTTTCCAAAACTACCATCACCACAGAGTAAACTGGGATGCCTTGTTAAACAGTTTTTTTTATAGTTTAATGGTCATGCAATATAGTAAAACATTAATGGAACACAGGTTTTTTAGATGGTAATTACATGTTCAATGGTAATAAAGCATCACATTGGTTTTGTTTTCATTCTATTATACAACAATAATGCTTGAATATTTGTTCATATCTGCCAATAGATTGCCATAAATGCACTAAATGTTAAATTATTACCTGCCCTTTGGATTCAAATATATCTCTTAGATTTAGATTGATATTATTTCTCATATTTGCAAATGTGATAATAAATATAAATGCTATTTTAATCAAATCATAGTCTCAAAGTTACTTGGAAACATGAAAACAATTGTCCAACAATTTTCAGGACTTCAGATATTGAAAGTTCTTCCTGGCAAAAGGTCAGTCTGGTCAGTCCTAAAATTTATTTCCAGCATCACACGACCCCTGACATCAATCAGCTCTGCCACACAGTTTCAAAGAAAATGATACAATTTATTTTGTAACCTATACTCTAGGAGCAATTTATACAATTTTAATTGGGGAAGGGTTGATTGCTTTGGGGCAGCTGTGACTCAGTGGTTACAGCAGTCATCCTACAACGAGGGAGTCGGAGGTTCGATTTCACCAGTATGCAGTCACATGTCGAAGTGTCCCTGGGCAAGACACTGAACCTCCTCATTTCCTCCGATGTGTACCCCATCGGTGTAGGAATATGATCTAAAGCACTGATTAGACTCTACAGAATGATTTAATCAGATTAGCTCTGTAGAGATATAGCAGTGTTGTATGAATATGTGTGTGGCTGGGTAAAAGAAGTCTCAGATTGTGTTGTGAAGCACTTTCAGTAGCCTGGTTGGCTAGAAAGGTGCCATATAAGTACAGTCCATTCACCATTTTTCACTTTTTTGTGTGTGGGTGTGTGTGTGTGTGGGGAGGGGGGGAGGTCCAAGCCATAATAGCAGAGTCAAACCCTCCCTTTCTCTCCAGTAGTTCAAACCATGCCCACATCTATCTTTCTATCAACTTCCATATAATGTGTTGTAATTGTTTTTGCATAATCTTGTTGACAAACAAACAAATTGCACTGACAGCATCCTGTAACAGATGGTAGGGCCCAACAAGGACCAGATGTCAACATTATCCAGTCTTTTTTGGTTTTCATTCCCCTTCTTTTGCTCATGAAAAATAGATCACGGCAAAGTCAACCAATTTCTACAAATTGTTTGCTTTTAAGAGAAAAGCTGACATTTGGTAGTTGCTTATATTGACATGACAATGAGATTGTTTGGAGCTTTGGTGCAGGTCATTTTCTGACATTAATGTTATTTTTTTTCACTTTAGATCTCTCCAAGCTGTTGTTCTTATATAAAATATAATTAAAATTAACAGTAGATGATTAAAGACCTACAAAGACCTATACCTATGTCAAGCTACTGAAGTTGAACATGTATTTATTTATTTATTTTTCTAAGTTTGTTCATGACAACTTAAAATATGTAAAATAACATATACTGTAAAATCAAACAGTCTTGTTGTTTTAGATCCTGTAACACTAATGTTTTGTGCCAAATTAGATTTTTGGTAACTCCTGATGTTTTTCAAGTCATTTCAATCCTTGACAACAAATTTACATATATATCTGTGAGTTAGGCTCAGACAAAGCTTTTCTTTTTGCAACAGCAGAAACACAAATTTAGTGAGACTCAAAGAGAGAGAACAAAAAACCTCAGGCTATGTATTGCTCCTTAAAAATCTATGATAGATGGATCCAAGTATTCTACAATTCATTTAGTTCAAGCACTGAGCAAAAAACTCAACACAGAAGCTACAGATAAAAAAATACTATGGAGGGGAAAAGTTAGCTGATCAGAAGCCAAATTAATCCACTGGTGCCATGTGTCTGCTCCCTTGATCTGACTTGAGCAGTTCAGACTTTTTCTTTGTTTAGGATGATTGTTTAAAAGCATAAAGTGATAAAGCAGAGCCTGTGTGAAAGGGGCTTTTAACACTTCAGACAAAGAATCCTTTATAATATTCAACTAAGTGCCTGTAATAACTTTCCTGAAAGGATATAGCCCCAGCACTGGGAAGTTATAATCACATGACAGCAACTTTTATCAAACTGCTTTAAAAAAATACAGCTTTTCACTGACACTTTGAGGTGAGAACTAAATGAGCGCTGGGGGTGTTAAATTACATTTAGGCATGTCAAACCAGTGTCAGTCTTGTTCAAACACTAGATATTTGATTGTGCAGTCTCCTACAAGCTGTGAACTTAGTGTGCAATTAACACACACGATGAGACAAGACTCACGTTAACAGAAGGAAACATCACCTGGGTATCAGAAACAGGTTTTATGTGTTTTCACTTAATAGATGTGGTATCAGGGTATTAAATTTTGGTTTACTAAGGTGCATGTGTGACATCATGTCTTCATTTTAGATATTCATAAATGCACAGACACTCAACAACATATTTATGAGCCCAAATAGCATTGTAGCAACATCTGCTATTGTTTGACTAAACAAACAGGGTGGGTGAAGGTGTCTCCCCACTTTCCAACTTCCAAATACAAAATCTATAACATTTTAAATGAGGCAATGCATTGAATTTATTCATATATTCCTTGCCTTCCTTTATATAGTGTCTTGCTTCCAGTGATGGAATACTCAAATCACATAGTAATATTTGCACTGCATAAATTGTCCAATGAATGCTTGGCAGACCAATACATCCTGACTCAAACAAGACTCCATAACCTCTGATTCTATGTCTTCTGGGTTTATCACAGCCTGATATTTCACTAACTTTATTTGAGACTACCATTGGAAAAATGTTAAAAAAGCTATATTGTCAATAATGTCTTCCTGCTGTCCATATGTGTTTGGTTTTGTGTTTTATTTTGCCATTCACATAAAAAGAAGGGTAGTGGTGTGCAGGACACAAAGCAAAATTCTTCTTTCTTCTAAAAGTGCTCTCAGATGCTTCTTTGTGAAGGTACATGTAACACCATATACTCATTTTGTAGTTTAGAGCTGTAGAGTTACAGATATATGATCCGATACAGTAGAAACAAATTAGTGAGACACCGACTTCACTATTTACACACTATTGCATTTCAAAAACTCAAGTTTAGGAGAAGGAACATGTCTGTAGTCAAAATGAGTGGATGAAATGACAAAAATACTAATGAGCACAAATATAGATTTGTAAATACAGAAGCAAACATTGCACAAATGGAAAAGGATTCAAGCCTACCAAACAATTACTCCACAGTTATTGAACACTTTTTAAAACAGAAATGTAATAAAAACAATAACCTAACCAAGTACATTTTATGAGCTGAACATGAAAAGATATTTTACTGGATTCTGGATATAATTTAACTCCTGAATTCATACTGGACTTAACCTGACTGCTGGATTTTTTTAGGTTAAAGGTTAATCAACACAGCTGAACAAATAACTGCTAAAATGCCACATCTTTCTAAAACTTCAACAAACTAATATCTTCTTACAGAAGTGTCAAATCACTTTTGAAGGCTAAATATCATAGAATAAAATGGCATTTAAAGTTCAACTTGACTAGTTTGCTTTTAGTTATATATGGTCTTTTCACCTTCAACAGAGGACAACAGCACAAAAGATTAAATTCAGGAGCATCAGTCATTGTTCACATCAGTATATCACTGAGCTCAGAGACTATGTGGCATGATTGTTCGTGTCAGTCTGGCCACTTTGAGCATTTGTAAAAATAGGGATCTTTTGGGGTTTAGATGCACAATTTCTATAGAGTGTACTAAAAAAGGTGTGAAAAGCAGGGAAGAGGCTGCTCTGTAGACTGTAACACCTTGTTCATGAGGGAGGTCAAAGGAAAACAGCCCGACTGCTCAGAGCTAACAGCAAACCTGCTTTAAGCTGTCCTCACTGAAACATCCCATTCTTAAAGCAGATGAGAGTCAAAACCAGAGGAGCATGAGGGGTTACTCTCCTCTGAGCCGAGAACAGATATCTGAGGCTGCAGTCGACACGGGCTCAGCAAGATCTGACAACTGAAGAGTGGAGAACATTCTCTAATAAAAGTAATACATAATACACTGAAATATGCAATTTTCCCTTTATTCCAGTTACACTCATACTTACAGTAGCTGCAATTGGTGTTCTAATAACAAGCCTTCACACTGCTTCCACACCATCATACACAAAAATATAAAATTTTATTCCTATAATAATAAAAATAATTTTTTTAGATTTTTGATTATATTTATATTTATACAATTAATTACCTTTTTATTTTATGTTCCTAAAGACTTTTGCAGTTCACGTGACTGACAACATAAAAGACTATTTATTTAAAGAAAGAGGTTGTTTCCCCTGCTCTATAGAGGTCAGCATTTTAGGAAACAATAGTTGAGCAGCATTGATGATTTCTATGAAGGCTCAAAGGCTGATCCCTACACTTGTCCCTTTAATCACCACAAAATCAACAGTCAGCTGCAACAACCTAAAGAAAATGGCACATGGCAAAGTTCTGCAACGTGCTAACACTTTACTGTTGGTAAAATTTTCCAAGTTCTGCTTTACTCTGTAAAAACGAGCTACTCAACTGATAGTAAACGATTGAGGTTCATAAGAGTGAAATAAGATCTCAGCAGAGAACGTTTCTGTTTTCAGATTTAATACCTGTGCACGCTATGATATTCCTGTATGAATATTTGCTGTATGATTAATGCCTACAATCTGCTCCCTGTGTCAGATATTACAAATGAGCTTCACAATCTCATAGATGTACCTATAAAGCATCATAAGCTATGATGCTGCCACTAGGGTAAATGTCTCCTTTTGGATTCATAATTGTTTGCTTTTGCAGCTCCTGTAGTTAAACATTAGGGACTTTGAAAGGAAAAAACATCTTATAAATAACTATTTTATGTGATTTTTGATCCAAAGAATGGGACTTGAGAAGCTTTTAAATGTGTGTCTGTGTCCATCCTTGAAGGTTTGAATATATTAGTGAAGTTTTAAAGAGGGTTGCTTTAGTGTTTTAGGTGTGAATAATAACAATGTTTCAAGTTCAGTGTAAAATGTCAGAAACTGGACTGACTCTGTGGATTTCATTTATGTAATTCATCAAAAAGGTTTTTTATGTAAATGCATGATTGATTTTTTTACCTGCTGTCAGTAATACCTGTGATTTAACTGACTGTATAATGCTGATACTCACCATGAGTAATAAATGCTACTGTGTTGCTTTGTATACTGATTCATAATTATTTTGCATAGACTTCTATCAGCATAGACTAGGTCAGCAACACACCACAAGTCACTCATCACATCAACAGCTGTATTTTGCAGCAGGGAGTTTCTGCTATGACAAGAAAAAACAAAAAGTTTTTGTTCTGTATTTTTTTTTCTGTGAATAGATTAACAGCCTTTAAGAAAACTCAGTCAAGTCCTTTTTTTTCAGTTTGGTCACTTCATGTCAACATTATTACCTTGGAAGTCTTCCAATTGATGCAGCAGTTGCTCATTTCACAGCCTCGTGTGTAAATATCCTGGCAAGACACTGAAGTCCCACATTTTCCTGAGAATGTTCAACAATTTGTCCATTCATCCATCCAGTTTTTTTATCTACTTTTCCGTTCAGGGTCTCGAGGAGCTGGTACTTGTCTTTAGTGGTTGAATGATTTGTGATTGTAGAAAAACAAGGCCTTGTAATGAGAGTGCAAATTTACAAGGACTGCGTAAAATTGACATTGCAAACACTGTCTACGCTAAAAAATCAAATACATATACAAATATTCTTGAAGTTTAGTGATCTTCAAAGGAAAAGAACCATGGCAAGACAAAAAAAATGGATAAAGAAAAATCTTTGAACCAAAGCAAGAGGTTAATATAGCTTTATTGATCCAACTTGTTCCAAATTTCCAGTAAAAATACACAAATAATTAAAAAAGCCTATGCTTATTAGCATATTGGTGGGATCATACAAATAAAATGGGAAGTTCTGCATGTTTTAATGAGTAAATTAATGCACTGAAGAGATGCGTATAATCCAGATACATTTTAATATAGTGTCATAAAATGTGAACCATTTACAATTTAGTTCTCCTTTTCTTAGACTAAAGTGCTTCTTACCTGTCTCCTTCATACATTTAGGTCACTGCAGGACACACAAAAAATTTCTGTGACCCAATTCTTCATCACTTTAGTTGCCCAATGGAATACTGAGTGAGAATGGTGGTTAGAAAGTTCAAAAGCACTGCAGTCTTAACTTAAGTACAGGGGGAACACTTTGAGCAGACAGGTCAGGGGATGGAAATATAATTAAAAGTGGCAGACTGAATTCAGGTTCTTCTCTTGCAGGAATTTGATTCCTGTTGGGGCTTTTGACCCAACTTCTCCTCAGTCGTATAACTTGGTCTTTAATGGGATGTGGAGCTACCCAACACAATAAGATAAAATAAATAAAGGGAAGAAACTTTGTTTAGGCAGTCACTGCAAAAATATCCTACAACTCAGAGTAGTTCATAGCTAATTACATACAGAGCTGTGGGAACATCAGCACCATTTTTATTTATTTATTGTTCTGGAAAATAACCTCAAACTAAAAAGCACTAGGTCCCGTGTAAATAACAACTTAAACTGATGTTTAAACATAGGTTGATTGAAGATATAATGATTTTTAGAGGCTTAATGTAATTATTCAATTTTAAAAAATGCAGAATTATTTAATATAATCCCTCAGAGCTGACAAGAACAGTGTGAAACAAACAAACAAACTTTTACCACGGATGCGATAATGAATAATTTTGTTTTTCTTTTTCTGTTCAATCATCCCTAAATGACATGATGGGGTGGCTGACTGCTGTTGATTTGTGATGTAATGAGTGAGATGTGATTACCAGTAATTATGCAGTTTGTTGTATTTGTAGCTGTGTAATGTTTAGTTTTGAGGCTATTTACATATTTATGTGGCAAAATCCCAAGAAAGCAGGAAAATTTTAAGTCAGATTTTGTTTTTTTGTCTTTTCTTTTCCTCACAAAATTC
>JAOXNZ010000030.1:8520838-8536450 GCA_028566095.1 Kryptolebias brasiliensis
CAGTGACTGCTGGAGATAGGCACCGGCTCCCCGCGACCCGGAATGGAGAAGCGGGTAAAGAAAATGGATGGATGGATTATTCAATTTGTAATTCAAAGACTTTGACAAGAAACTAACTTTTGAGCATATTGGCCTGTTTTGAGGCTACAGAATTTCTAACCTGTGAAGGAATTTGGTCATTTTCTAATATATTTGAAACAATTACAAAATAATTTAATTGGGTGATATGAGGCAGAGACATGCACTGTGTTAAAATTGTGCTTTCTCTTCTTTTACCCATATTGATAAAGAAGGAAAACCCTTCCAAGAGATGATGACACCACCATCTCTGTGAAAATGCTGGAGACTCAGTCATTCATATGAAAGCAGGTGTTCATTCTCTTGGTGGTAAAATAAACTTCAAATAAAAAGATCTGGTCCAATTTGAGGTGGTCTGCCACTATCCTGTTATGTTCAAAATAACTGTGAAGTATTTCAGTCTTATTTTCTACTATAACGTTTCTAATATGACTTAAGAGTGTGTGTGTCCACTACAGTAAAGATGTGGGGATCCAAAAATGGACAAGTTTAAAAAGAAGATTAAAATTTTCCAAGGAGACATATTTATGTTAGATTTTATATTGGGTTTTTTATTTTATTTTCAGATTTCTGCCAACCCCTGCTTTAATAGAAAAAAGGCAATAAATTTACCTCTGGTGTATCATACTGCTTCTAATTCTTCACCTGTTCTTGTTTTTCTTTCCTTTACATGTTCACTACAAAACAACAAGAAACACTCCAAAATCAGTATTTTGGATAACAAACATTTAGCTAAACATTTAGATACAGTGGCTTCAAATGTTTCAAACGTCATTATCATCCACCATCAAACGGCAAAAAGGGGGCAATAATGTTTTTGCTTGTATCTGTGTGTGTGGGTGTGCATGTGTCTGTCGTGTCTCACGAACCACTGGATGGAGTTCAATAAAAACTCTCAGAAAGTAACATCTACAGATTATTTACTTTTTAAATTTCAACCTAATTCAAGATGGCCATCACAACTAATCAACCTTACCAAACAGAATAATAGCCATAACAGAGTCAATTTTACAAATAATGAGCCAAAATTGATGTGGTAGTAGCAGAGAATCATTCACAATACATACTCCAAAAAATAATAAATCGCTCAAGAACTGGCAGCATTGTGTGAGATTGGGCATGACATTATTTTCAAGATTTGACCAAAACAGCTATAACTCAGTCATTTTACAACATTAGATAATCTTAGGTTGAAAGTCTGGCATGAAAGGTAACAGACTATATGCATTCCTTCAAGAAATAATAGTCTTTTCATTTGTCTTTTTACTAAAAAAGGATATTTGTTTGGCTCAATACCTTGTTGTGAGAATATTGCTTTCCTCAAAGCTGTACTATTTGTTGAATTAGGCAGAGCACATCCCCAGAGTCTCTTCTTACCATCTCATTCTTTTCCTTCATATATAAATAAATAAATAGGATCATGCTGAGATAATAATAATTGTGTTCTCTCTTGTGAACAAACATGGAAAATGGGAACTGAGCAGCTTTTTCAGTTGATACTGGACATTTAACCTCAAAATGTTTTATTTAAGAATAGAGCCTTAGTTCTAAAAAAAACATTGGAAGATTGTAAATGTAAATAAAAACTGAATGTCAAAAATGTCCTTAATCAATATTTAATTCACAATGGAACACCGTAGACACATCAAATGTGGAACTTCTACTTCTGAGAGATTCAGCTTCTCTAAAATGCTCTTTTTATACCCAGTCCTCTTATTGCCCTTTTGCCAATTAACCTACTTCATTGCAAAATGCTATTACAGATGTTTCTTATTTGTACCACTTACTTTTACAGCCTTTTGAAGCCCTGTCCCAACTTTTTTGATGTGTTGCTGCCATAAAATTTCAAACATCAGTTTTTTCCTAAAAAAGTTATGCAGTTTTTTTTTGTTTAAACATTTGATATGTTTACTATGCTCCTTTGTGAATAAAATATGTGTTTGTGAAATTCAAAAATCATTGAATTCTGTTTTTAGTTACATTTTACCCTATGACCCAACTTTTCTGGAATTGGGGTTGTACATGATAACTAAGTTGTCGAACCAGGTTTTATGAGAAAGAGGTGCACAGATGCTAAATTATATGAAAACAACAACAAAAACAAACACAAAACAATTATGGGTTTGTGCTATCTGAAGCAACATTCACTGCACACAGTAATTGTATTTTAATGTGTGTCTGCAGCACAGTCACAAGCCCCCCTCTCCACTGATGGCTTATGTTTCCTAGTAGTGCTTTGAAATGTCCCACCAAGAACATTTTGGTTTGAAGCAATATCGCCACTGAGACAGCTCCAACATCCCGATAGTGCATTGGTCACACACTCACTGACTCTCTATTTGCCAGATATGGGTGTCAGCCAAATGGTGCTATTTACTGGAGCAGGACTGGCACCTCTCCAGACCATGGGGGTAGCAGGCTTGGCAACGCAGATCACTGATGGACTCATTGAAGCGGTTCGCCAGCATGGACAGCTTGCTGCCGTGACACAGGGAGCAGGGAGCGCAGCCTGAACCACCACAATGCTGGCAGCTGTCGGCCTCCTGGAGACAGAAGAAATACATTAGAGGAGAGAGGAGAGGAGCTGTGAGGTGAGACAAAGGCTAAAACGGAGAAGAAAATGTAAAAATGGTGAGACACACCTGAAAAGCAGAAAAACAGAACTCAGAAAGGGTTACTGACAAGTTCACAGTAAGGGCAAAGTCCTCACCTGTAATGATTTTAAATGTGATCATTACAGAGGTATGAGTAATGATTTTAATCTGGTTATCAGACATCCGTCTGTGGTTTGTTACCTTTTTAACTACATATATCTGTCTCCATCCTAAAATGCAGTCATCAAACTTAAACATCACCAGAATGTATATTACAACTGTGTTAAAGCTAATGAATTTACAACTGCAGGTCATTTCATAATTAACAAAAGTTAATTCAGCCACTCACTCTAACTGGGCTGCCCTCTGAGAAACACACAAGAAACTTAATAACTCACTGAGAATTTGTCCAGTTAAATTTTCAGTCAATGCTTTTCTTCAATAGTTGCGTGTCTGGATAATGTACAAGCAGCAGTATTTTTTTTTATGTAATCATATTATCATGAAAGAATTTAGAACCAATACCCAGGCACTTAATAACAGAATATTTACCAAAACAACTTCCTATGTGCAAAAGACATTGGGCTGTGAGGTTCCAAAAAACCACCTGATGTTGAGCAAATTTTCTTTTATAATAAAATGTTTTCAAAACAAGATATTACAAGGAGTCACAACTAAAACAAAGAATGTTTTAAATAAAAAAATTCACGTTTTCAGTTTTGCAAAAAAATAATGTATATTATTCTGGAAGTCTGCACTTTAAGTTTTATGAGACCGTGAGAGCAAGTATTGTCAGCTAAGGTACTGAGGTTTCTGCTAAATAAAATAAAAGATCTCAGGCAAAGCTGGAATATATCTGCAGAGTTTACCTGTATTATTTTTTGTAGTCTATACCAGCACTACATGTCATGTCATCAGCTAAGAAATCACCAGGCTACATACTTTCAAGATTTCAACCAGACATCTTTCACAGCTACACTTTCAACTTTCCAGCACTTTGTCAACTGTATTTTTACTCTCATTTTTCCTCAGTGTTGTAAATTGGCACAAAATAATTTCCCTCCGATGCTGATGGAAAGAAAGAGAAAAAAATAAAACATTGAATTTGTGATGGATAAGCAAAGATGATGAGGAAAAGAAACTAACAATGAGGAATCTCAAACAAAAGAAGGACAAAAAACTGAGAATGAACTTTTTTAGAAGCAGAAAAAGAAAAGTGGAAATAACAAAAGAAATGAGAAAAAGATTAAAGGAAGATGGTGGGGGATAGAACAGCAATCAGCCAAGGAGGTAAAAGGGAGAGAATAATAGCAAGTAGGCTATCCATGCTGGCTTGTAAGTGTCAGGCAGATGCTGCAAGGGCAGAGGAAAACTGTGGACTCATCAGTATCTGTTCACAGCAGACAGATAACACGGGGACAATCGGTTAGTGGTTATTGCAGCAGGAGGGCCAGTGTGAGGAAAGGAAAAGAATAGAGTACAAATAAGGTGGTCGTAACAAGAGTAGACTGTCTGATGAGACATCAAGAGATGATCGTTCAGGTTTTTTTGTTTTTTTTTTAAAGGAGAAAGAATTCCTTAGCACCTAAAAATGAAAGAAATAGGAAAGAAGGGCAAGTGAGACCAGGATTATCAGGAAACAGAAATGCCAATGATAAGAACCTGATCACTCCACCAAGAATAATTTACCCATGGACTGTTACCTTGGTATCTGTGTCACTGATCTGTTTCTCCTCCTTTTCCACCCCCTCCTGCATGTGAAGAGCTTTAGCCCTCCTCCTGCTTCCTCTGTCCTTGGCCTTTGGGTATCCCTCCAAGTCCAGCAGGGGCGCAGAGTGTTGTCGCAATATTTCAGGCTTCTTCGGCGGTGCTCTTATGATACGCAGGTTGCTGGTGTAGATGATTATCTTGCCAAAGTCTAACACTGAGGACTGTCAAAAAGGGCATATCATGTAATCTTACATCAGCTCACAGATAAAAATATTTTACAACCAAAATGAATAATGTTGTATGTCTTGTTTGTGGGAGAATTTTAAGTTAAATGTAGACAAAGAGTCATGCCCCCTTGTCAAACCCAAACAATTCTTTATTGCTGTAAAGCCACTTAGATTTAGGCTTTAGGTGATTTAGTTTTTGAAAACCAGTTCTTTGTTATTTAACAGACTAACTCCAGTATAATTAGATTCTTGAACGCAACTTCTAATCCTTAATACTGACACCAGTATTGCCATCTTTAATATTCGGTTGTATTTATTTAAATAATCTGTGTACATACAATATTTGGTTGGCATTGGAAATAAACAGCCAGAGACAATAGTCAATTATCTGTATTATTTAAAGCTTTAAGTTTGACTTTCACTGAAAGATCTGTAGTCACAGAATTCTAAATATGACTAAATCACAAGATAAAACAAAACCTGAAAATCACATAGCCATGAAGTCATTACATGACCGCTGTACCACCCTTCCAGTAATGCTCTAAATAAACTAACTGTAGATTTTTGTCTTCCTCTGACAAACACTGTATGATTAAAACTGACAGGGTCACTGGGGCTAAGCGTTGTTGTGTTTGGTAGATAAAACAATGAAAGTGACATGAATTCAGCAGTCGATGCGCTGTAGCTGACCTCCCTGTTCGCTTGCTTCACTAATGAACTGCTGCCACAGCAGCTCTGGTAGGATGATCAGAAAAAAAAAATAAAAGAAAGAAATTGTTCTTTATGTTACTCCAAAATTTTTGATGCGCAACAAGCAGTTAATACTTTGTTTACCAAAGATTTTATCATTCTGTGTGTGAGAATGCTTGCCCTGTTTCAAAATAAAATGTATTCATTTTGCATCTGCTAATAGCTGATGAGTGGTTTGCAACAGTTTCAGGTGAGATTATTCTTACACACTGGTTGTGGTGCAAGTGACTTGTGACCAACATTGTGGAGTTTTTACAGTTACTTGAGGCTTGCTGCATTTTATGAAGATTTTGAAGTTTATGTAACATTTGTGATAAATGTAATGTGTCCCAAAACATATTTTTAGTACCACTTAAGGTCCCCTTTATAATGGATTTATTAATGCTTTATAAATGGGTTATTTATGAGTTTGTAAACAAACAAAAACAGTTATAAAACTCATACATTGAAGCAGAATCACTGTAAGGCAAGATCAAGTGCTGTACCTTTATTCATTCAGGTAAATGTAATTGTTTGTAAGTTGTTCAGGTTTCTTTTTTATCCAAATAACTTTATATAACAAACTTTGTATCAACAAATGCTCATAATGTTTACATGATACACAGATAACTTACTGACAATATGAAGAAATGAATAAAAGTACAGAACATGACCTTCTCAAATAGTGACCCATGTATGAACTGTGTTTTTTAATTATTTTATAAATACTGTTAATGCTTTATAAAGTGTTTACAAACTTGTGAATAACTTTTTTATAAATCCTAATAAATGCTTTATAAAATGGGCCTTATTAGGAAGTGGTACCTTATTTAGCAATAAATAAATATTTGTCTTCCCTCACAATCATGAATCTTCCTATTACGATGCCAACTCCTACAGTAAAGATGTAAATCGAACTATTAGAACACATGATTATACGAATAGTGTGATTTTGTTCCCCAATTGTCAATCACAGCAATTTGATAAATTTGATTAAGTTAGCGAGAACAAATAAATTGAGGCCATACATTACGCTTTAGACTTACAGACAAATAAGACTGTTGGTACAATGTCACCAAAGGCACAAGAGCAAATTGCATCGCATACCTGATCATCTCCCTCTGCTTGTTGGGTCATACTGCCTTCAGGCTTGTAGTTTCCCATTCCTCTGTATACATTTATTCTTTGGGCAATGAGCCCTGTTGGAGGATAGATGCCTGAGTACACAATAAAACATGTCAACAGAAAATGAAAACGTGCACCTGAAATTTCCAAAGTGAACCCAAAGTCTTATCTGTCACTTTCTATTTAGTCAGGTTAAGTCACTACTGTATTTCTGCCAATCTCAGTCTCTAACTAATGCAGGTTTCTAGAGGCAGTTTGTTCATTGAAGTAGATAAAATAGGTCTCCAGTTCAAATCTCAGTTCACCTGGGCCTTTCGGCGTGGCGTTTGCATGTTGTCCCTATGCATGTGTAGGTATTCACCAGATACTCCAGCTTTCTTCCACAATCCAAAAGCATGCATGCTAGATTTATTACAGAATCTAATATGCTCTTAGGTGTGAGTGTGAATGGTTGTTTGTCTTATGTGTCTCTGTGTTGGCCCAGCAATGGACCAACACGAGGGCAACTCGTCTAGAGTGTAACCTCTCCACCATCCCCATTGATTGTTGACTACCAGTCTCCAGCTCCCCAGCGACTCTAAACAGGACAGGGCAGGTACCAGATGAACACTGATTTAATCCTCTGGTCTGCTTTGTTTCTTTTGTAGCCTTCTTGACCAAAGCAGCTCTCACTGCTCTCTCTCTACCACTCAGTGGAATGAGGAGAAACAGCTGAGTTTGAGTGTTTTCATTACAAACAGTTATGAGCTTTGTGGGAGATTAAACATTGATGACTGAGACAGAACGGCAGAAACAGAAAATTAGTTGTGTTAATTAGTTGTATTTAGCCTCTGGTTTCCAAGTAATGAAACTGGGGTTGAGTAAAGGGAACAAAACCTTCTAAAAAGCTCTAGTTTGTAACAAAAAGTTCATTGGGTTAAAATGCAGTTCATAGAGCTGATAACTAATTGCTTATTTAGCTCACTGCCATTGTGTAATCATGGGCTGGTGATCAGTTGATTTGACTAAGGACCTCCAAAGTATCAAGATTCAGTTTTTTTTTTCCTGAACATAAAAGTTCATTTTCCTATTATCTTCAAATACGGATACATGTAATAGTTGAGGACTACACAGAAATATACTTTGGTTTTCAAAACAAAAGTGTTTTTACCAGAAAATATACAGTTAACATGGTGCAAATGGCTTGGTATAGATGGTGTTTCTGTAGTTTAAAAAAACAAGATGGAAACAGACAATTGTTTCAATTCATGCTTCAAAGATGTGTTGACAACCCTAATCTGTACTTATGTTCATTTTCGGACAACAGCACTAGCATAGACTCATTCTAAATTAAGCACTTGATCTTGTTAGCCTGGATTTAAGTTTATAAGGTTTGTGTCAATCTCCCCATCATTTGAAAAGGCATATTTTCTAGCAATCATTTTCATAACATATTCTCCACAATACTATTCTTTGAATAGTTATACTTTAAAGCTGTGCATTTTTTTAATTACTACAGCATAGCAAAATAAATAGACATTTTATCCATGTCTTTTGTCATATTCACATTTTGACACATGTTCTGTCACACCACTCTATTAGACTGCACTGATCACTTTGAATTCCCTCAAAAAATAAAACACATTGGACAAAAACATCTCAGTAGTTTAGTCACAGTATATCAAAAACACAAAGATAAACATGCATAAACAATTCATGCAAACAAGTTTGATGTGGTAACTGAATTGCAATTTCTAATTATAACATAGACATTAGTAGCAGCCTATAAACTGACCAAAATGCAGCAATTGTGTTGCACAATAAAAATAATAAAAAAAAACACCTTGTTGGTCTCCATGCGTATCCTCAAAGCTGCAAAGCTGCTCCATCTCAAGGTGGCTGGGTGGGATTTTCCGGTGGATGAAGCTATGCGGGTATTTCTCCTCTGGACTGTCTAGCTCCTGACCGTCCTCATACACATGCTTTAACACCCGACCACTGTAGGATGATGCCAGCTTGAACCTCACCTGTAGTTTTTTGGAGAAAATAGGGCTTTTTCTGAACCACTCAGACAATTTTCTATATTTAACACATGCGTCATCAATAAACGTAGAGTGTTTCATCTACGTAGCCTAAAATAGAAGATGTGAGTTGAAACAAAAGAACTGTTTGGTCTGACAAGATGCAATGAAAGCATGCAAAAATTTGCAGATTGTCAGCATGCAAGCTAACTACTTGTCTTCTTATCTTGCTCAACATTAGAAGCAATCAGTAAACAATTCTATGTTTTAATGTCAAGCAATCTGCCACTATTTCAGATATAATAACAATTGTTTAAAGGACATGCTGACTGAAATAATGTGAGCATGTGTTTTACTCAGTGTGACAGATTTAATGAAGTACTTTAGACCTTTAAAGCTGAAAGAAAGTGATCCCATAAATAACTCACTTTTCTGGGCTTGGTGCCTTCATAGCGCTGGTTCAGTTTCCTTTGGAGTTCCTCCATGGTGGGTGACTGAAGAAGAGGTGCAGACAAAGTATTAGTCCATCCACGAAGCTCCTAATCTGGGGTAAAATGACATTAGCTGGACTCTGTGGTGCCTGTGGTGAGGAAAGAATGTTTAGATAGGTAGATTAAAGATTGGATTGATTTTCAGCTCGTTGAAAGAAAAACAAAAAACAACTGAAACATTGTGTGTTAGGAGTGGGTGGATGTTAAAGATAGAAAAGAATAGCTTGGAGTGTCCTGCCTCCAGAGTTGGAGTGTACCTACTCTTTTAAGGAACCTACCTTTCTGGTTCTCCATGCTAAATTATTCACAACTAGATCGTGTGTACAAAAGGGTGGTGGAGAAACTAGAAGCCCCGTCATCAAATAATTATGATCGCAAAAATAGA
Organism: Kryptolebias brasiliensis; assembly: GCA_028566095.1. Lineage (NCBI taxonomy): Eukaryota > Metazoa > Chordata > Actinopteri > Cyprinodontiformes > Rivulidae > Kryptolebias > Kryptolebias brasiliensis. The sequence goes on from JAOXNZ010000030.1 coordinate 8,530,178, forward strand.
AGGTATTTGGAAGTTGTGTGCAGCTCTGCAGAGTTGTGTGTGTAAGGAAGAAAAATGGACAGAAGGGCACTGAACGTTTGCATGTGTGTGGGGGGAGTTGTTAGAAACTTGTAACACTCTTGCTGGACTGGAGCCGAGTGCATCAGTACCAAAAAATAAATATAACATTTAACGTCAACTGCTTTTATACAGTAAATGTTTACATTAACAAAACTTATATATAATTAGCCAGATTCAGTTGTCATCAGACTCATCAATAAGCCCTTCTTTTGATACTACCTTTGTTGTGTTAATTTAAATTTATGTACAATAAAATACCCTTGATACTGCTCCTACAGGGAAATGTAATGTTGAGCTTCATTCAGCATTTAAAGAAAAAATCAGCAAGTCAGATATTTGAAATGTGTCACTGTTCCTCCATTCACTGTGGAGGGGAAAAAAAATCTACACAACAGGTGTTTAATTTCTTTGATTTGACACTTGCTTACCAAAACAGAGCTCAGTTCAGCACATTCATAATATTTCCACCTGTTACTGTATGATTATTAAAGGTTTTGACAACAACATAAAAATTATTTTTTTTAAATGAAAAAGACTAAATAATAAAAGGAAATTGATCGAAGCTGACTTAAAGGAAAGGTTTGGCCATATTGAAATGAGTTTTATGTAAAATTATTTTACTCTGTTGCAGACAGCATTTTTATGTGTATTGATGTGCTAATAATGGACTCATTTCCAAAATGCAATGCTGTTGTCTTGAAACTGCTCCAGGTTCTAAAATTTCACAGCGCTTTGTGCAAATGCTATTATTTCCACCTTTACTTCACCATCAGCTTTGCATTACATGCTTATTTCAGCAAAAATATTAAGAAATTGCTGCCAAGTGCAATCCCTGGATGCCTTGGAAAAGCTACGTGCTGATACTGTGGCTGCTTTTTAAGCTTGTAAATAACCATAAAATCCTATGTAAATATCTGAAATGCAGTACTGGCGGTGATGTAGAGGTTTAGAAAATAGCGTTTGCATGAACCACAATGAAATGTTTGGTATCTGAGCTTTTTGTAAGATCCAATCCACTTTGGTCTTTGCTGCTGTCAAACTAGCTGTTAGCTCCTCAGTACTGTTGGACATAAGCTCTATTTTTCCAAAGTGAGGTCATTCAAGAAGCTGTCCACAATGGAAATATTTTAATATTTATAACTTTTACACAGAGACCGTTTTAACATGGTCAAACTTTTCCTTTAACACCTTTTTTTTCTTACAAGACTTAGAATTGTTTAATATTTTTTCTTTGAAATACAACAATACAACAATAGTTTGTGTTTGCTGGGTTTTGTTTGCTTAATAAAAAATCACTGATATTTAACACAGTTAGGACAGGGAGAAACAAAGCATTTTGGTGGTGCTTTTTTATTATTTATTTATTTTGGTGCTCTTAAAAACTGAAGTTTTAATGGTTGAAATAGTCTGGATCCCTGAGCTAACGTGACAGATAAACAATGAAAGTTTTAAAGTGAGGATATCACAAAGGCATCATGCTTTTTACATGGAAAATGGAAAATTAAGGGGCATTTCATGCAAAACCAGAAACAACAACAACTGTTATCTTCCAATTGAATCCTGGGTTCCAATCATTTTTAATCTACAGTAACCTTTCCCTGTTAATGTGATGCCTTTTCTGCTCAGTGGATATTTGAACTTGTCACTAAAAGGAAACACTGGTGGTACCTATAATTACCAAGGCCTCAATTCCATTAATGTGTTCCACTGAGCCATGACACTGTGATAAAGAGGGCAGTATATGTAATATCTGGACTCCAAAACTGAAGCAGGCAAATGTATTCATTACAGAGAACATTTTGTGAAAAAAAAAACATTCTGTGCTTGAAGAGCGTAGATTTGGGTCTAACTAAATGATAGATCTGTGGTCAAAATCCAAATGAAAGAGAAGAAAGCATTTGAGAATAAAACTGTCTTTCTAATAGTTTGTGAGCTGCTATAGTTTAAGCTAATTTAGCTGTGTCAAAGATTATTTACTATAATTTGAATGTATATACTGTTTCTTTAAATTCTGCTTCAGCTACTGTAAACCAATTTGTCAAAAGTTTATATTTCAAGAGGAAAAAGACATTTTGCTACTAGAATGTGGATTATATACTGTACTTATTATATTTAATTGCTGGCAAGATAATTGTTCTTGTCTGTTGCCATCTATTGGACAAACATTAGAAATAGGCTGAACATACTTGCACTATTTTTTCCAGTCAAATGATTTGTTTCATGGAATGTCTCCCTTTGAAAATTAAGGTAATCTTTATTTTCTAATGCAACATTAAGTTAAGTACCTTTTGAAACAATGAGGAAACTGTTTACTGTTACACTGTGCAGGATCATACACATTGAGCTTTCCAAGCAAAACTGCAGTGAATAAAACAATCCTACAACAGATTGAGAATCTAGGTCTACTTTTAAGTTTTAGTACATAGTCACTTTCTGCTACATGTTTAAATCAGATTTAACAAGTGGGACATGTCATGTCAATACACATATGTATGTTTTGAATTATGTATTTGACTGCATTTCTGAGAGGCTGGGTCTCCATAATCTTACAAAAAAAAATTGTCATCAACTTCAACCATGTAGAGATGAATCTCAGAATTATTGTTACATGATTTATTAAATTTAGTGTAAGTGGGTAGTTTTAAAGAAAAAATAAAAGGTGCAAGAGATGGAGAGCACTGAAGGCAGACAGAGACCGTCTCTCGTCTCTTCCCCAACCGAGAGGCAGCTTAATCAGATTTCAGAACAAGCATGTATGGTTACTCAGGCAAGAAATTGTTTTGGGCGCATCATAGTGAAGGAGCTGTTTAATGTGCTAGGTTTCTTGCCGCTTTTGGTTTAAATAATTGCCATTAAATCTGCCTCACAGTGGCTCCACATTAACAGTTCATGTATATTCTATTATCATCATTATCTTTCCCTCAGCAAAATGCGCAATGAAGTTTGTTTTTTTTATCACTGAGGTACAGTAGATATTCATCTTTGGCTAATTCCATTTCAGTACTTGGTGCTGATGGAAATAAATGTTTTTGTGACAACACAATTGGGCAAAAGTGCACAAAACAAGCCTCATTATATTCAAACCTAAAAATGCATCTGTTCACTGTATGGCTTGATGTACTTTGTAGATGGAAAACTGTACTATATCTGTGAACCAAGCTTGTGGATTAAATAACATACTGCATGTTTGTGTGTTCATTATCATGGATAATTTGTGTGGATTAGCGCAAATGTGTTTGCTAAATGAGATTATTTCCCATCAATAAGTACAATGTTTTGGAGAACCTGAAGGGGTTGTGTGTCATTTAACAAATCATGTGTGCTCTTACTTCCAACTTTTGTCTCCTCCGCCAGTCTTCTTTCTTTATTATTAACTGCCACCGAAAGGCGAAGATGGATGATAATGTTTTTGTGTGTCTGTGTGAGTTTGTTCGTGCACTTATCTGTTATCAAAATATCTCTTGAACCACTGGACAAATTTTAATTAAACATTCAGAAAGTTATCATTGGATGTACAGCTACAAATGATCAGCTTTTAAAGTCAAATTGGTTCAAGATGGCTGCCACAGCTAACAGGATTTTTTTTTAATGACAAAAACTCAGTGGATTTTACAGATACTGATCTGTAGTTTGGTGTGGTAGTAACTGAGATTGTTCCCCAAGACACACTGAGCTCAAGAGCTCTGTTTAAGATCTTGCACTCTGTCTATTCATTAGTAAAATATCTTGTAAACCACTAAATAGATTTTAATAAAACCTTCAGGAAATAATCTATGAATGTATACCTACGACTGATTAACTTTGGAGCCAACCCAATTCAAGATGGTCTCTAAAGCCAACTATCTTTAGAAAAACAAAAAATGCCTATAATTCAGTCCATTTAACAGTTACTGAGGTAGCTGATGTAGTTGTAGCTTAGAGTCATTCACAACACATACTCTGAGCATGACGTTTCATGATATTGCATTAGATTGCACAAGGTTTGACCAAGAAGGCTATAACGCCATCATTTCTCATCATAAGATGATCTTAGTCTAAAACTGGTATGAAAGGCAGCAGGTGATATGCATTAGTTTAAGGAATGGTAGGCGTTTAATATAAAATCTGTCCTGTAAAAAAATATATTTTTATGCTTACACTCTTTCTGACACCCTTCCATGAAGGAAAAAATAACACATGAACAGCATCTTTGAGACAATGAGAACTATAAACAATTTTCTCAACAGTGATCATTATTTTAGAGGAGATTGTTCCGGAAAGTTGGATCAATTGGTGCAAATAGTTTATATATAGTTTGAGTTTTCACTCAAAAGGAGGAAGAACTTCGTCATTTTAAGTTAAACCACTTCCGCACCCTGTCATTTCAGCACCAGTTTCAGACTGCACTTTTTTATTGTCCTGCTTTGCCCTGAGGATTGTAACATGATGGAGGAAGATAAGAGGAAAAAATATATGGAGGGAGAATGACTAATGTCACAATGAAATTAGAGATAGATATGAAGGGGAAACAAGAGGAAATGGCAAAGGAGTAATAACAGTAATGATAAGTAGGAAAGAAATTATTTGTCTGAATTGATGTCTTCAGACACTGATGTCTCATTTTCACTAAGGTTACAGACAAAAAGCAAACAGAGAACACATGAGGAATCCGGTGTCCTTCTGACAACTTTTTCCAGTATTTATGTGATTATCATGTGTTCTTTTTATGGAAAAGATCAACGTTTATAAAAGGTTTTAAAACAACATATATAACAAGAAGTTATGTTTCATTCATTAGTGCCATTGCCTTAAAAAATCCTAAAAGTGAAAAATAAATTAGGGAAGAATTGGGGTTAGTCACTTGACCAACCTTCAAGACAACTTGGATTGTTTGAATTAAACCAACAACTTCCTGTCATCAAAGGAGTCAGGGACTGCAGAACACATTTAAAATTGGTTTGGCCCATTAGCTGTCAACACACTCTCACAACCAACTTGCTAACTGTGGTGTAAATTGAGGTTTGATGATCCCACACTGTTAGACAATCTATTTCTCAAAAGACGAATGTGTTGCTTTTTAGTAAGTTGTATGAGCAGGCTGTTACAAATTATAACTGAATGTAGCTAATCATGGACTTATAATGTTTTTTGTGTTCATTTTACATTTGATGCTCAAAAGATCAAGAGTAAAGGCCCCACTCATTCCGTGGTCCATTGAAAAGCTGGTAGCTTGTTCACCTGTAAACAAGTTTTAATGTAAAATGATCAAGGACTTATTCTAACTTTCAAATTCTAAACAAAATATTAAGTCCAAAAATATACAATTTCGAACTACAAAATCCAAAAAAATACATGTATGTAAAAGTACTGGATTATTAATTGTGCTCCTCAGCCTCACTGGTGTATGAGAGCACTGAAAGGAAAGTTCAGGGAGCTATTTGATCCTAAGATTTAAAGAATGAGGTGAAATTTATCCTGAAACACAGCCACAGTGGACATTAAAGTCTACACACCCCTATTAAAATGGTTTTTGTGATGTAAAAAAATGAGAGTGTTAAATCATTTCAAAATCTTTCCCACATTTAATATGACATATGTCCTGTAAAACTGAACTGAAAAAAGAGAGAAAATAAAAAACATAATGTGCAATAGGCTGGTTTCATAAGTGTGCACACAGTAATTATTACTTTGTGTGAACCATCTTTTGCCTTCAGTCTTTTTGGGAGCACAGCTGCCATCAATCGATCAAAACAGCTCTGGTCAACCTGAAATAAATTTCAGCTGTCCTGTACAATTTTCCTGATATTTACTTAGCTGCATCCTACAGCAAAAGCCGTGGTTCATAGTGTGCCCACAAAGAATCAAAAGGATCTCACTGCTGAAAGGTATCCGTCAGGAGAAGAGTACAAAAAGCTCCTCAGCATTAGGTTCCCAGTCAAACACAGTGAAGACAGTCATCAGGAAATGGAGAAAAGATGGAACAACAATAACGTCATTAGGAATGGACATCCCTTTAAAATTGAAGCAAAGACCACATGGAAAGTGGTCAGAAAGGCTCTCATGATATCTACAGCAACACTGAAGCAGCTGCAGGAAATTCTGACAAGTACTGGTTGTGTTCTACCTGTGGCAACAATGTTATTAATATGTAGACAATAGACATATTATTAATATGTCTGGACTATGGACTAGGGTTGCAAAAAAGTAATAAATAACTAAATAAACATTTGAGCA
>JAOXNZ010000030.1:8567748-8580975 GCA_028566095.1 Kryptolebias brasiliensis
TGCTATTATAGTTGTGCTTGTTTTCATGTTACTTAAAACAATAGTAAATATGTTTTAAAGTGGGGTTGTGTAGAGAGGTTATCACACATTTTAAATCACTCTCTGAACAAACTTAGTTCAATTAAACAATGTTTAATTTTGACTGAATTAACAAGCTAATGGCTAGTCAGAGCAAAGCTATGATCAAAGTGGATTGCTGTCAACTTAAAACAACTCCAATCTCAAAAAAATCATAAAGATGCATGTGAATGCTTTTTTATAAATCTATATTTTCATTGTCATCAAATTTGCATTACATGGATATTTTCATAGACTTATTTGCAAGCACAAATTGCTGCAGCATTAGCTAGCCGCAGCTAGTTAATGTGACTGTATTAACATATAGTTTTATTATATTTCTGCATAAAGTCACTTAATGCAAACCTAACAGTCATGTAGAGGTTTATAAAATAGCGTTTGCATAAACAGCTATGGAATTTTTGAGATTGGAGATGTTTTACGATGGCAGTTTGGTCAAAATTAAACCTGTTTCTTTAAATTGAGGCTACACAAAGGGCTATCTATAACAGCTAAAATCATCCTTTTAAACTGTATATCAAAATTTCTCCTTTCTAATTTAATTTCTATGTCAAATAAGTTTAAATTATTTTTCAAAGGATCTTCAGAGGCATTTAAAAGCAACTCAAACCATGACATTGATTTCTCAAGCTAAATTGGATTTCTCCATTACAATAAAAATAAAAACCTCAGTTGCTGTAAACTGTTTTGTTTTTTGTTTTTTGTTGTTTGTTTTTGTTTTTTTCAGGAGCATTCGAGTGCAGTAGATACATGATATGTCTGGCTCTTCATCCTCTGCTTCATCTCCCTTATTATTTGACACACAGCCAGAGGGTAACAGCAATACACTGTAGTCCAGTCCTCACACACACTCCCCTGTGGATTAATATGCAGAATGGCAAGGAGCAAACACATGCAAACAAAAAAAGGAAGCACATGCAGACAAAACAATGCATCAGAAGATGATTCAGGAACAAATAGTAACATTTTCATTTCCTTTTAACAAATATTTATTGGGATGACTCACCCGTATCTTGTATCGCTCCCTGACACCAACCCGCATGGCAAAAGTGGATCCTGGTAGGAGAGGCATGCACAAACACTCCCCATACTGGTGAGCCAAACTCAGGTCCAAACAACATGGCACCAGAGCCCCCAGAATACCTGCAGGCACAAGCACAAGGAGGAAAAGTCAGAGTGTGAATAATTTGTGTGGACTTTTCATGAGCCTATAAACCCCTTTGAAATGTTAGCCATCTATAAACCCCTTTGAAATGTTTGTCAGATCCTAAAAATCACAAAGAATAAATGGATGATTTGTTAGCTCTTCGGTTTATTTATAGGAGGGGAAAAAGAAAACACTCCTCTATTTTCCTAAAAGTTGTTTTAGTTTTTGGAGATTTTGTAAAGGTTCCTTGGTTTGGTTTATGAGACAACGGCCTATTAAAATTTTCATAAAACTAATTACATTACAACTACAGCTATAAAAATGTATGTTATGTGGTGGACAGGTATATGAAACTGCAGCTGTCTCTGCAACACAACTGTTCCTAATAAGCCATTAGGCTGAGAAGCAAAAAAAAAGACAAAACAGAAAAACATTATTCTAATAAATTCTAAGATGAATGCTAATCTGTATTTGATCATTTGAATAGATGGAGTTCTAGGTGGGAAAAATTGCAAAATTGATAAAGTAGTGGCTCAGAAATGATTTGGGTAAATACTTTAGGAAATTAATTTGGATGTGGCAATAAGACCACTGAAAGGTGTGTCAGATCTAACTCTAATAAAATATTCCATACTTGATAACATGTTGTACAAGCTCCACTGACTTCTTGGCTGTCGGGGAAAGAAAACAAGTTATAATCTCCACTCTCGCTTACTAAATATTTTTTGAACTGGACTTAGTTTAAACAAAGGAATTTTGAAGAGTGCCAATGCAGCTTCTATCCAAAAATCCATCATAAAATCAATTTACATTAATACAATAACCTAAGATAGCAAAATGTTTATGATTTTATGTATAAAATGTGGAAGAAGTGTAAAGAAATTAAAAATTACAAACGGTTCTTTGGGTTCATCATAGTAACCACACACCGAACAAAAGTCTATGGAAGCTTGGGTGTGTACTCGCTGTATTTTGGAGAGGTCTGAGCGAAAATTGTAAGTCCTATATATCGGTGAGACACACTGGGTGAAAGAAGACAAAAACACCTACATTTTGATGTATAAACTGTAAAAGAAGTGCAAAAACTGTGGAAAATAAGGCGTTCTTTGCAAAAACTTTGGAAAGTTTGGACAGCAAATTAAGTTGAACGTTTTGTTACAAAGTTTCCAAAGATCATAAAATTTAAAAATGTCTGTTCAGATATGTAAACTCCAACTATCTGTAACCTGTTTAAACTTTTACTGTTGTTCCTACTGTGAAGTATACCCGATCTATTAAGCGCCACAGAGGGCTGGGTTTTCTCTAAAAAGAAAATCCAACAATTTTTTTTTTTTTGCAAATTTTGTCCATGTTGCACAATGTAGTGCTTCCAAAAGTCATAGCACACTACTGCTGATCAAGCCACACATTTTGATTTTTGTTTTTAATGCACTGGTATCTTTAATGATTGCATGCTGTGTTACACAAACATACTGTGTGTAGTTTTTGCTTGTGAAAACATCAACCCTGAATTATAACTGTGTTCATGACTATGTGTTCATATTACATGTTGTCTTGTCTCCAAAGACATCAAACAGGCCGGTGCTCCAGTCTCCTCCCGTCTGAGTGATGGTGGTGATGGTTGTTGTGGTGATACCGAGGCCTGGCTGTGTGAGCACTGGGTCCATCAGAGCAGAGACTTTGTTTGACCTCCAGTTATCTTCTTTTTGTTTGGTGGAGCCCCCTGCTTCCTCTTCATCATTCAGCGATGCTGAAACTTTTCTGGCTGACAGTTCAGGTCTGAAATAACAAACCTCTGTTCAGATTTCTGAACAGGCGGTTGGACTATTGACTATAAACCTTTTCTGCTCCTTAAATTCAGAAGGAATTTCTAGAACTATTTGTAATCCATTAAAATTTTCCTACATAGTAATTTGATTTAATTAATTCCGTTTTCACATTTTTTCCACATAAAACTGTAAAATATCAAGAAGGCACACATAGGAAGTTTACAGTTTTTTGCATAATATTAATTAAAAATAGATTTAAAAACTCTCCTTTTTCCATTATTGTTTTAAGGGGAAAAGGGCAAGATAAAAGAGCTGTTTGCTGTCGTCCTATTGTGTTCTGTGCTGACAACACTGTGCACTGATGGAGACAAAAAAGAAAAAAAGCACTTACTGGTGTGTGACTGTTGTCTCCTCCATGACTAGAAGCTACTGGCATCCAGAGACGGGTGAGACAAGGAGGCGAGAGGAGAGCGAGCAAGGAGTCAGCAGGAAAGAGGAGGTGGAGGAGGCGAAGTGACACTCTCCCAGTGAGAGGGTGTGCGTTGGAGCAGATAAACCAGCAGTCAGATGGCTCAGCCAGAAGCTGCGTGACCAAGATAAGTTTCCTGGTTGTCTTCTGTCTGAGACTTTGCTGTGCTCCCTGCTAATACAGCAAATGTAGAGAGAGGGCCAATATACATCAGGGCTCACTAGGGTGACAGTCCAGCACACAATAATGTGGATGCATGCTTCATAAACACGGAAGTCATCATATAAAGTATTAGAAATAAATTGATGCCACGCAAGTTCTTTTTTACATTCAAAGATGATGATGTGAAATATAACAGCAAACAAAAGAAATCAGTCTAAGCAATTTGTCTGACCCATGACACTCATTGTTTTTTCTAAAACTAACAGACTTATATTTTGAAACAGTAAATGTTACACTTACCCTCAGGGTAGAAACATCAGTGAAAATGTGAAGAGCTGGGAAGTGAAAGATTCATTTTAAAAGCAGTGAAACATCTGTGGTTTCTGTTTATAGGAGGGTCATTTCCTGTGTTCTGACTCTGACGGTTTAATTTAGATTGATGTACTGTGTTTAGTACAAGTAAGTAACTAAAAAAAGGAGGTTTGTACGTGATGGAAGAGCACGTAGTGAAACTATTACCTTTCGACTCTCGGTTTAAATGCGTGTACACTTTACTTGATGTTCCTAAAAGATTATGAAAATGTACTGTCCTGGCCTTGATTATTACCCAAAAGCAGACAATAATATTTTTGTCCAAAATATCTCATGAACCATTAGACAAGTTTTATTAAAACTTGCAGAAAGTAATCACTGGATGTACATCTACAACTGATTAACCTTTGGAGTCAACCCAATTCAAGATGGCTACCAACAGAGCTTAAAATACCCAGACTATAACTCAGTCAATTTTACAAATATTGACCTAACATCTGGTGTGGTAGTAGCTGAGAGTCATTTACTCCATGTGTTGTTCATTGCGTGACATCTTTGCCTCAAAGTTTGGCATTAATGGTTAGAGTCAACCCTGATTGTGAGTTACAAAAATGTCTCATGAATGAGATGTGAATTTTAATGTTGGATTTTAGTGAAACTTTCAGAAAGTAATCACTGGATGTACATCTACAACTGATTACCTTTTGGAGTCAATGCAATTCAAGATGGCCACTACAGCTAATTGACATTAGTCAACACAAAATGGCTATAACCTAGTCAGTTTTACAAAGTTTAAGCTAAAATTTGATGTAGTAGCTAAGAGTCATTTACAACACATACTCTTAATATTACATGAGTTTGAACATGTTTTGGTTTTTTTTTTAGTATTTTGAGGTTTAAAATATAAATCTTTGGCTATTTTATCACTATACAATTTACCCATAGTTTGTTTTGCATTGTTCTCTTTTAATTTTCAAATAAGGGGCTGTTTTGGCTACTAAAATTTGCAATATTTAATCCAGTTACCCACTTACCTTTAGGGTAAAAGTTGAAAGTTGGTTTGCATTGTAGACATTAGCTATTTTCCTGTCAAGACAACTGTATTGATGGATACAAACAAAACTTTTTATGGTTGCCTGGCAACCAGTGAAATGTTTTGAGTTCATTATGTTTTGTGCAAATTTAATCCAAGTTGATTATCACTAATTATGTTTTTAAAATTACTTAAATTTTACCTTCAAACTAAAAACAAAACAAACAAAAAATACTGTTTACCCATTTGCTGTCTTTTTGCTTATTTAGGCTGCTGCTGGTTGCAATATAGCAACCAAATCTTTTCTAACCAATTATTGTTAATATCCATTTATTAAACTACCTTTTTATACAATTATTAGTTTATTAAAGTTTCCGTGTGTATTACACGGCAGCTAAGACGTCAGCATCTAAAAGCGTTGAGGGGTGGAACAATACCTGAAAACATTACATTTTATTTACCCAAATCCTATTCTTACTGGGAACATCCCCCATTATAATTGTGCTTAGAACAGATACATAAACAAGCCAAGAGAGAAACCAAAAAGGTACATTTTTAATAGATTTTATTTCTGTGGAAATCCCAGACAACCAAAGTTGACAGCTATAAAATAGGAAATGTGTCTAACAGGTTGAGAAGACATCCTCATCTTTGATGTAGAAAACAACATGATGAGACATTTCCATCTGTATGACAATTTCAGGCTTTCAAAAGGAGCAGGAGCAGTCTGACAATGTAAAAACCATAGTTGCCCAAATAGGACGTGATTGTAGATGGCTGTTCAGTATCTCTAAGTAAAGATCTGTTTTAAAGCTTCATTTCTGATAATTGCTTGTTTAAAACATATTGTATCAGACAGGAGGAACAGCTGCCCACACATCAAAATGACAAGAATATCTGACACAAGTAACTACTGTTCACATTCTGCAGAGCATTTTACAGATGCAGGTGTCATCGTCTTATTCAGGTATGAGGAAAATTAAAATGGTTGATTCCTATGGAGCACTGTTTACTGTATTCAGCTTTTTAATATTCTAGAAGTTCAGAGCTTCTAGTTTTATTATTCACTAAAGGTTTCAGCAATCTTAGAGATGAATCTGCTCAAGGCTACTCTTTTGACTTGTGTCAGAGTGACCTGTTCAATTGTAACACGTCATGAAGCATTTGAAGTTTTCACAAAGAAGCACTGCTGAATGTGCTCCTGTGTGACACTGAGTGCTACCCTAATGGATCAGATATGCCAGAGTGTCCCCAATGTTTACTGTGAGGCCGTTGTCGGCCAAAGTGACCTTCTTCTCTTGCAGATTCACGTTGAACACAGATTTGCTGGAGATGGGCAGTTTGCCTTGTTCTTCCTGTCCCAGAACAGGCACCCTGCGAGGTCCTAGTTCGGGGTCCTCGTACCTCATCAGCTTCACCCTGGATAGATCTGGTGGGGTGGAGACCAACAGTGGTTAGGCAATAGAAACAAAACAAAACAAAAAAGAAAAAACAGTGGTGGAAAAGAAAACAGAGGGAGGGATGGAGCTGTGAGGGAGACTGAAAAATATGAGCATAAAGGAGAAGAAAATTAGAAATGAGATGTCAGAAACCAAGAGTTGAAGGAATCACAGACTACAAATGTAGAAATGTAGAAATGTTCTGTGGGATTTTTATATCTTTAGGTTTAAAAAATAAAAAGAAATACACAGCAGAGAAAAGAACAAACTATCATAAAAAGACAGAGTACATTGTGTTCTTATCAGCTGAATACTTTCTGAATTTCTTGATGCAAAAAAAAAAACAAAAAAAACAAAAAAGTTTAAAATCACACTGGTAGGGCTTTAAAAACTTCAGCATAGCACACTCCCGCTTCAGATGTAAATAAAGAGATTTTAGTGCTGGTTGTGCTTTTAGTACAATGCCCACTGTTTAGAAAACCTTTTTATATTGAGCATTATTTAAAACATTACGCTCGTGGATCTCTTCTGACAGTTTGCTAAAATGTAACCACACAAACAGAGGCACAAAATAAAAACCATAAGTGTAAAATATACAACGATTATCTGCCTGACTTTATTCGTCGTTGATGATTGCGTTTCCAATTTTCTCCTTTTTAGATCATCTTGACCTTTCATAAACTCACACACCAGCACAGTGCAGGTGAGGTGAATAGGCCTTAAGGTGAAGATTAGGACCCAATATTTCCTTTTACATAAAGGCTTGGCTTTTCACTGCAGACAAGCATCTACAAGCTAATTAAAGTCAGGATTAAAGTCAGGATACAGCCAACAACATTTTGAATTCCAAACAGGTAATTTTGCAAATGAACCATTTCAAATTTTGATTTTTATTAACAATATTAATAAAAGTTTTTCTCCCTTCCTTAGTAACATTTTCCCGTTAACATAGACGGCAGATGGCAAACAATGACAAAGCAAAGGGGGAATGACATGAGACAAATGCGAGACAGATTTGTACACAACATGTGTCTTAATTGGCTAAGCCACCAGGAGATGTGATGAAACATTTTGCTCCAAAAAAACAAAATCTGCACAGCTTTGAAGCAACTCAGTGGCTCGCAAATTATTTAGTTCTAAGCAGAGCAAATGTTTATCTTTTCTGAATTAAAGCACTAATAGCAGACCTGTTTGAGTTTTTTTTAGTCTTACTGACCTTTTATGAGTCTGTTGACTTTAGCGAGGCGTCGAATGATGCCGTCTCTGTTGTCCCCCTGACGGATGTCAATCTTTGTAGAGAATAAACCGTTGAACGGCTGAGGATTGATCAGGAACACAGACACTCCAGGCTTGGGAGACAAAAGTATGACACAAGTGGACATCACTATTTAACAGTTTTTAATCATACAGTAAGTGTTGCGTTGTGGGGATGCGCACACATAAGCCAGCAGCCAAGGAGAAAAAAAACAAACAAACAAACAAAAAAAAACATGTACCCACATTTATAAACTGTGATCTTTAATAACTTGAAAGTGTATCTTTGAGCAACTCAATCACAGCAAAAAGATTTACCTCAGATCTAAACACACTGAATGGTTTCCCGGGGCAACAGTCCTCCTTCACTTTGTCATCAGCCTCCGATGCAAATAAGACATCAATCTGCTCCAACTGTCGGGCAAAAATCATGAGAAAACATATTAATACTCAGCTGAGCAGTAAAATACACAAGTGTGTGTACACAGGTGTGTTCTGTGTGTTTGGTACGCCCATTGGCACAGGCTGGTGGTGTTAACCCAAATCCGACAGTGATCCAAGACTTAACATCAAGCTCTACACCAGAATGCCACATATCCCACAGGACAGTGTTTCAGTGAGCAAAGAAAAGGAGAAACTGAACTGTAAAGTAAAATAAATCAAATCTACTGTTGAATGATACTCCACCAAAATTACAAAAAGGCCTGTCGTTTATGTTGTAACAGACCAAGGTAGCCGGGGATGAGTTTGTAAGGAGACAAATTCTTTATACACTGAAATTGTTCTCTGCATTTTATTTGATCTCATTTATACCTCCCAGGAACAGTCCAAGGTTGTTTTATTACCCTCTAAGCTGTGATTCCTAAGTGGTTTGAATTCAACAGAAGTCAGTTTTACAGAAGCAAACTGAAGGCAGAAGTATCATTAGCTGAACCAAATAAAATATCACAACTCCCATTCCTTGACAATACAAACTATTTCTGTGTCATCAGGTCTGGCTTTGTTGTCAGCCTGATTTGAACGATGATTTATCAGAATCATTGGTATTAGGTTCAGGCTTTTCCTTTGAAGGGATTCAAGTAAAGTTTTCCTCTTAGTGTTTAAATCTGTGCCGGTTTCCCGAAGATGCTTTCTAGACTTTGGGTTTTATGTTTCGACAAGGCTAAGCTGTACAGACAAAAAGTATTAAGAGATTTTCAACTGACAACTTTACCTTTCTTTTACAGAAGTGACAAGGGGATTATTTCTGAGAAAATGCTGCAAATGTTACAAGTTTAGATTTCTATAAATATCCTAGTCATGTAAAGTGGCTCATTTAGAAACTGTGCCAATGTCTGGTTTACTGCTTGTTGTCTGTAAACAAATTCTGTAAAATATTATCAGTTTTGCTCAACATGGAGCTCACAAAACCCTCAGGCAGAGTTGGTTCAAACACACACTTTTGTTTAGAGTAAAAACCTGACGTGTGTTGTGCTGAATCAACACAAACCTCCAGAGAATTAGTTAAGTAGACCAGATTCTCCATGAGAACTGTTCGCTCATCAAACTCCAGTTCAAGGTCCAAGACCCTGGGACCGTTCTTCTCCAGGTTTTCCTAAAAAAAAAAAATCCAAAACAAACAAAAAGGAAATGACTCATGGATAAACAGGAATTTATTGATACAGAAAAATGCTGCAGAAAAAAAAAATTATGTTATAATACTAAAAAAAAAAGAAAAAGAACCATTACATGCTTTTTATTATGATGGTGTCTTTAAGAGATTAATAAAGCTTCTTTAAGCAAAAATGCTAAACCTAACCCTCAAACAGACTTGCAAGACAATCCTAAAAGACAAACTAAGCTGATCTTGAATACTTATGTTGACAATATTAGACTGTTTTGAATAAAGGTCTCACCATTTAAAAAGTGTGACTATCAAACTTTATGAAGCAACCTTTCTCTAATCAATATTATCTACTTCACAAAAACCAAATATATTTCTTTAGATTTAAAATCTGCATTGCCAAAATTGATTGAATCAAGAAGCAAACCTAAAGAAAGCTGATGTAAAGTGTGAGCATGTTCAAATAATAAATTCAGAACAAAATCTAATGAGAATTACTTTTTATTTTTCACCAGTCTTACCTTGATCATGGCAACAAAAGGCATGACTCTCTTCATATATTTCTTCAGCTCAGGCAGGGCTCCCAACTCACTCGCTATCACTTTGTTGTCCGGAAGGACCCCGTTGTTGCTCTGATCAGAAACAAAGATAAAATAACAAAAAAACAAAAAACACAGCCATTAATTACTTGGGAGAAGCAACAATATAGAAACAAGTAACTAGTGAAGGGTGACTCACAGCATTAGGTCATAAAAAAAAGACAACATGATGTATTTTAATGCACTGCTATGTCATGAACACCTGCATTTCTGCAAATAAATGAACAAGCTTCCTGTTGTTCATTATGTCAAAATTAGTTTTTCACCTTATAGTGCTTGCCGAGCAGAGATAAGGCGCTGTGCTGCCATGGAGGGTAGCTCTTGGCTACATAGATGGTGCAGTGGGAGGGCTTGGCGGGGGGCTTCGAGTCACCTTTCTATGGAAGAAAAACACAAATTTTAAAACCAAAGAGCTTAAGCATAGAATTTGCTCCTTCTATCAGAAAGACAAGACAAAGTGGCCTCTAAAGTGTATAAACTGTAAATTATTCAAGATGCTGATTCATTTTTGGGCACACATGTAATTTTCTTCAGTAAAGTCGAGAGTCTGTGAACTGACTCCAATGCTTAACTCAATGTTTGGATAAAAAAAAATGAGTCCGGATGTAAAAATAAATAAATAAATAAACTACACCTATAATTTATGTAATGCCTAGTTCACACGGCAAGATTTTTATGCCAATTTCGCCCCGATTTCCCCCTTCCGACAATCGCCCGGATTATCGGGATGACTCCTAAGCGATATTCCTGCCGTGTGTAGTGTGTTAAGAGTGATCTGGTCTGCTCGGAAGGACGTCGGGACCGCTCCGATCTAAAATCGGGGATATTCAACATGTTGGATTGTCTTGGACCGATATCGCAGCGTGTGTTGTGTTCCCCCGAGGGCGAACGAGAACGCAGCCTGTTGAATGTGACAGGTAGCCAATCAGAAAGCCCGGTGACGTAAGCCTGGAGGGGATTCCAAAATGGCACAATCGAAAGTCCGGTGGGCAGAGATGGAGGACCGACTCGTTGATATGTGGCAACAACGCGAATGTTTGTTCAACATTTCGTGTAAGGCATATCATAACCGAATGACAAGGAGAGGAGTTGGACCGAAATTGCTACCGCAACTGATGTACCCGGTAACTTTTCATTGCTTCTAAATCATCGGCCATGTTTGTTTACTCTAAATTCTTGTATTGTATCGCAGGGTTTTATGGGATTTCCTGTCTGGAATCTGAATGTTCGAGAGTGAAATCGGTTTGTGTGTGTTGTTCCTGCCATGTGGCTGGACACCACACACTGTACAAACAAACCTGTTATATCTAAGATTTTTTATCGTCACGTGTGTGGTCTCTTAGGTTCTGAAAACTGGCCAACAATTTTAAAATCTTGCCGAGTGAACCAGGCATGAAGCTTTGCTTAAAAGCCTTTTCATTCAAAAATGCTTTATGATTGTTGCAGAAACCTTTTCTAACATGATTTAATAAGGTATTTAGTGTTTCATTACTTCAAATTTTATTTGATCATTTCCAAAATGTGTGCAATTGTGGTCACATCCCCTGCCCTTCCCTAGTGGTTTCTAAGAAACTCGCATGTCAACAATGAATGTATTTGTCTCCTTACAAACATTATGTAGGAAATTATAATAAAAGAATTTGTTTTTTCCTCTCTTCCAATCAACTTAAAGACCTGCTTCCATGGCAACAAAATATCTGTAACAAATCAATAAAAAAGTCGATATCATCTGTTTTAGATCTTGTCAATACTTGTTTTTCTTTTTTTTTTCTAGTTGAAAACAATTTATTGAACTGCCAAACTGTCAGCCATTTCCCTGCTGTGAAAACACAGATTTAGGTCTTCAAGAGTATCTGACAGGATAAAAGATGCCATTTGAGAATCACAAAGGCAGAAGATCAATAATCCAAAACTGCTGCATGTTGAGAATAAACCACCAAAAAGGAGAACAAAATATCCTCAATAACCAGTTCAAATCTGGTAAAATACAAGTTCATTAAGTTCTATGTCAAACCACAAAAAGTAAATCACTTGTTGCTTTTATTAAACCTTTGGTTATTTGGAAAAAAAAAGACAAAACTCTAATTGACTTGAATCTACTCTGTATTTATTCTGCTGAAGTCAAACTAAATCATGTTTCTCATTCTGAGGTTTTTAATTATTTTTCTCCATCATTCTGCCTCACACTCAACCATCTAACAGATAAACATCAACTAAGGAAGAAAAACCCTCAGACACTCCACTCTAGTTTCTTTACTACACTTAATGAACACACTTAGAGGAGTCATGGATCTTATTTTAAATAAGTATTAAGAGCTATTAATTCTGAAATTGATTTTATTTTTAGCATTAAATATGTATTTTTAAAACAATACAGCTAGGACACATATCTTACCTTGTTTTTTGGGGGAAGCATGTATGCTTTTAGTCGCAAACGGAGGTCATGAGCAGTCTCCATCAGGTACTGAGAGGAACGAATCAGAACCTCATCAACTGGACCTGCTGCGGGCCATGATGCCTTCATCAGAGAACCCGTCTATCAGAGGAAAACGAGACAGAAACAACGAGCTAGTGAGGCAAACAAAGTTTGGCAGTTTCAGTTGTCGCAAAAGAATCGTTTTATTAAAAAATACAGAAACTTCTAAGGAACACCAGAGCTTAAAATTTGATCAACTTGAAGTCACGCTGTCTTCATAAAATCACTAACAAACACCGATTTGACTGGACATGTATGAACACTCCTCACAACCATGTACAACTCTCAACAGTCTGTACTCAGCTCTTTAGCCAGTGGCGCTAAGCAGAGAAAAAAAGGATAGTTGTGGGGCTTTTGTTGTTGCTAAGCGACGACTGAAAAAAACATATCTTCAGCACAGCAGCACTCCTTTATATTCATAAATTTGAGTGTTAAAAATATTCTTAGCTCTTGGTGCTTGTGGAAGCGTGTAACAGTGTGCGCTCGTGTTTCATGCTGCAGAGAAAGAAAAGCTCAGTGTGAAGACTGGCTCCCAGTGGACTCCTATTTCAGCAGAGGGAACGTGTTAGTAGCCACTTCACAAAGGTAAATGAGCGGAGGGAACAGTGCTACTGCAGGCCAACACAGGCCTGTAAGTTTAGGCTTTGCGATCCCAGGTGTACTCATGAATGTAAATAAAAATGTTACATTAAAAGCTTTGTTTATGCGCATTTTTGTTTCAGACAACATGTACAAGAATGATAGACCGAGAGGAGAAAAATCAAAATTACAGTTTAACCCATCAGAGGACACACACAGCAGGGCTGTCAGTAACTTTTTTAGCTTATAGCACTGGTGCTATAAAGGTTGCAGGTTTTGTAGCACCAAACAAAAAGTTGTAGCACCA
>JAOXNZ010000030.1:8584681-8598164 GCA_028566095.1 Kryptolebias brasiliensis
AAGAAACAATAATATCTTGATTTTTATCATTTGATACTTATTTGCTTCTTTTTTTAAACACAACATTATGTTTAGAGGATTTCTAAATGGTTATAATTTATTTAATTTATGTGTCTCATGTCTATATAGGCTCAGTGCAAAAACTCAAACTAAGCATACCTTTTCAGAGTTAAGGAGCAGATGTCCGTTGGCTCGCACAGCTTGTGGCCATTTCCCACTGTAGACATAAGATTTTTTTTCCATTAATGTCAATAATATATGTTACAAAATCATTATCATGTTAAAGACATTTTTCTGTCACTGATATACAGAGAGACCATACTGTTCGTCTTAGAACAATACTGGGCTCATTATGTTAGTTCCATTGCTTCTTAGCACAGAATCTGAAAATCAAAATCTTCTCAAGTAAACTAACTATTCATCTAAAACCTATATCCTCCTCTGGTATTTTGATGATGTTGCTAGTAGAGAGCCACATCTGACTTTAGGATCCAAAATCTCTCATACGAGTCCTTAGTATATTAATTACCTAATTTCAAGCCACTCAGTGACCCACTGTGCCCCAAGGAAGCTGGCCCTGTGATCCTGGCTTAATACATGTGGCAAAATCTTAAAAATCATTAACTGAACAGAGTTTTATAGAAAACACCATGTGAGTGGATAATAAATAAAAACTAAAGCATAAAGATGAAAACCCCATTTATTTATACTTTTTCTGTCAAAAACAACCCTTTTAGATCTGCAAATTCAAACACTATAGCCCTCATTCATTCTAAACCGGCCAGAACAATGGGGGAAAACTCACTTGTCTTTGGGCCAGATAGCAACATGATTGTACAGATAGTAGGACAGGTGGTTGGGAACCAAATCCTTCCCAGACACACGGACGTCCACAGGGTACCAATACTCAAACTCCCTCCTCAGCCTCTGTAGGTGCTCCCGAGGAATATCCGTTTTGGGGAAAGGAGACGTCTTAAAGAAGATAAAGTCCCACACCTCTCTGGTCATCTGCTCTGGTCTGTAAAACAAAAAAAGAAATGAATGGAAGCATGATTGAGGGTAGACAAAAGGGATAAACTGGATTTAAATGAGGTGAGAGGAATATTTAAATGTCTAGTCTGACAGAGGTTTTAAATAATCCAGATTTGATAGAGTGCGTTTTACTTTTCTGCCGTTTCATTTTGGTGCTAAGGATGAAATCTGCTTAAATTGAAACACTGAGCTGGGGATTACACCATAAAATTACATTTATGCTTCATTTATTAATTGAATTAAAACTCAATTAAATTATTATGAAGAGTCCATTGTACCTCAGTGGCTGTCTGAAGGCAGAAGAGAAAAGAACACAATACAAAGAGAGGCAAAAAGATGCACTCAATTTAACAGTTTATTCTTGTGGGAGGATGAGTGTGGCACATCCTCACTTGATGCCCAATGGAGAGGCTCCTTGTCCGTTGAGCACACCTCCCTGGAGGAGGTGGGCTACAGTGTAGTAAGCCATGTAGATTGTGGAGTCCGATAGAGACTCAATCAGCCACTGCTTGTCCCAAGGCAGTCGTGTTCCTATGGTAACCAGGGGACGGGCACCCATACAGTCACACAGAGAAAAAAGTGAAAAAGAAAGAAAATTATCCAGACAATCGTTTTTTCTCCTGTATTAACACAATGTTTTTGGTGAATTTGTAATCCTGTCAAGCTCAATACAAAAACACACAAAGACAGATCATTAAAGTCTTGGTTTCAGTGTGTAATTCCCTGCAAATAAAACTGCCAGAAAGATAAAAGCAAACCAGTTGATGTGACGTTCGTTAAATTCTTGTTTTGCCAGATGGTCTACTTTCATCTTGAAAATATACAAAAAATATTTCCAGCTTAAAAAGTAATTTATATTCCTTTGCTCTGAATCCATAATTATGACATTTATGTAGTATTTATTATGAAATATGTCCACTCTTATTCTCTCAATGAAAATACACTTCAGAAAATAATTTTTCATCTCACAAGATCCAAATACATTACTTTAATTTTCTAAAATTTTAAAAAATTGTTAGATTTACTCAATCCTTCAGGACTGTGTTGCATTCTTTTTATTGCCTAAGATTTTTAGACCTTCAGAGGAAAGATTTACAAAGAATACAATTATTTTTTTTCCCATTCAAAGTGTAAGTAGTAAGCATCACACAGCAAATCTGTCTACAAGATATCTGGCATTTTGTTGAAACAGGCCTAATGTGGCCAGATTTCTACAGTAAGAGTCTACAACCAGTCTTGACTGTACTGCAGTGGCCTGTAATGCCTGCCAACTGGCCTTCACACTGCATCTATTATTGTATGAAAAGAGGGGGACTGTTGCTAGGTGCTTAATCGTCAGCCCTCTGTCACCATCTATAGACCAAAAAAGAATTATCCAAATAAAAGTTTAGAAAACTTTAAAGTTAAGAAACCAATCATCTCTTCCAACTTTCACAAGGTTGTAAAACTCATTAAGAAACAAGAATACAGGAAACAATATAATTGTTTGGATAGAAGAATGGATCATACTAGCAAGCATTGTCTGTAATCGTGCTAAAAAAATAAAAAAAACACTTCTTGTAGAGGAAAAACCCTTACCGAGTCCGTAAGTACGAGAGCAGGCATGTTCCTGCAGCCAGGCCAAAGTTGCCTCAAAGTTTCTCCTTGTCTCCTCACAAAATCTAGCATTTTGCAAAAGAAAACGTGCAGAATAACATGAAGTTGCAATTATTTAAATGGTAAACTAGTCATGATGTGTAGTTTTTTGATTTTGACATGTCACAGGTAACAGGTAAATAGATTCTATACTTCTATTCTGAACCCTAACAAGAATCCTGAACAGGAGGAACAAATGCTACAAAAACAGTTAAATTCCACAGGAACGAGGATCTCATGTGGATGTCAGTGACTTACGTTTCCAATGACTTGAGGACTTCGTTGGCCTGCTGCTTCCATTCAGAATCCCCGTAGTCTAAATACCTGTCAAACATAAAAATATTCTCTGCATAAAACCTTTCAGGGACTAGATGCTTGAAACTGCTAATTTTCCTTGCAAATGTTCAGTATCCAAGATAAATGGCAGCCAATAAACTAAATATTTGTCTTGGTGGAACTGTAATACCCAAATGTCACTACATTTAATATTAATTAACAGCTTTCTTTAAAATTACTAACAAAATGACGTTGTAATAGCATAATAAATTCTGAAACACTCACCACTGATCACAGAGAGCCACTACACACTCATCAGCTGAACGTGACATGACTTGTTTCTCTGGCTCCATGTAGATCATGGCCTCGCCCTGTGACAAATGAGAATAATAAAAATAATAATAATAATGAAAACTAATTAAAACCACAAACTCAGTCTGCTGACTCAATGCAAATGAACACATATGCAAGAAAGGCTTAATCCAGGATAAAGGCAGGATTTGAAATGTAAATAAAAATGTTTTACCCTCTCAACCATCATCTTCTGGATGGGCTTCTTTACATCCTGGACCTTCTGCCCCTTGTAGCCATCAACTAGCATAATCTGAGGCAGGAAATTATTTTTGAAAAAGCTTGTACTGCTGCATTTGTATCTGTAACTTCTGTCAACAATAAATGTGTCATGCAGTGTGCAGCTTTTCAGAATAAAAGCAGAATATTAAATAGCTGAGTAAGAGGGCACAAAGTAAGTGTACACTATGGCAGTTCAGACAGCTGATTAAGTAGATTTTCCAATAACTAATGTCATTATGTGACAGGAAAGAACAGGGGGCTTGACAAAAAAGAAAACCTAATCCTAAACCTAATCTGGATGCATGTTATGTTACACAAACTCACTGTGCTCTTACAGTTTTCAGCTGTAAACAGATTAAACTACCCAGTGATAAAGACACTGCTAACAAAAACAGACAATAAATGGTTTTAGTGTGGCCTTGAGAAGTTCCCTACTCAATTTAAAAAGCTCCAAACCTAAAGTTGAATCTAGGATAAAAAATAAAAAAAATCTGGCTCCATACTGAAGACTGAATCCAGATGCTAAAGGGACTCACCCCTTCATAAAATCCTTTCAGGTACACCTTCTCCTTAGCGTCAGCCAGCTTCTCTTTGTCATTCTGGCTCTGGATCTTCAGCTCATCACACACCAGAGGGGCAGACAGATTCCCGTAGCCTGGGATCTCAATAATAGGGACCTGACATGTGCAGACATTCATATAAACAAAAAGATTTATAATCCAGTGAGAAACAGTGACTAAAGTAAGTGGGTTCAGTGAAAGTAAAGTTGAAACAACTTCAAGTATATTTGCTTACCGGCTCAAAAGGCAACACCATCTTGTCCTCAATTCCATACTTTTCCCGCAGAGCCTTTTGGAAATGAAAGAATTGATAATTTGGTTAATGAAAAATGCAATTCGTCCTGTGTGAATAGAAAAAGTTTAGGTGATAAGAATTTGTTCTAAAATGAAAAACGCCTTGTAGGTTTCCCCCTAAAATCCGAACAAAGAAATATACCAGAAAAAATTTAGGAGTTTTCTAAAAAGACAAATTAAATTTCACTATTTTATCTCATACAGTCAACATATTCTTAGACAGAGTTTATTTATAGGTCTGCAGCATCACCTGCTTTTTTTTTATGTCCCTGAGAGCAGCAATGTCATCAGGAGCATCAGATGGCACACTGGTTACCACCCCAGTACCTGCGGAAATCACACAACACCAAAGGAAAAACATAAAACCGCACTGTAACTGACTTTACTTCACACACATTCAGCACGAACAGAAGCTCGATGCTGCCACATTTCATTAACTGTTGTGCAGGTGCACTGGAGCAACTAACCAACTTTGAAAAGAGGAGAAACAAACATGATCTCATTTACTGCTGCTCATTACACTCAATAACCCTTTGGGACAGGATGAAAGATTGAGCAGGAGAGATTTGTTATTATTCTTATTGAAATTCTGACATTTCGGTTTAGTGATTCAGAAATTCCATTTACAGAAATTCATCAGCAGGATACATGAATACTCAGGAAGAAACAGCAGCCTTCAAGCAACAAAGACCAAAAAAATAAATAAAACTTGAAAAACAGAAAATGGTTTATTTTGTTGGTAAAACACCTATACTTCCATTCTTTGACCACAATGTTTAGATGTATATGTATACATTGCAATTTTGAAGTCTACCTAAACCTTTTATATTGAGATTCCAATATTTTCCCATCCACCTCTAGAAGAACAAAATAGGACAAGATTCTATACATAAAAACACTGTAGTATTGATTTTTATGAAAGATTTTATGTAACTTGTGGGCCTATTTAATGACATAGAAATTTGAATAATGAAAGATTCCTACTGACAAGAGCTACACTAGTAAACAAGACTTTGAACAATGGTGGCAATGGTGTGAGAAGATGTGTGTCTTCAATGCATATTATACACTGCAACTTCTCGAAATGTATTGATCTGACTAAATAATCAGATTTATACTTCTGGGTTTGTACCTTTGTCCTCCTTGATAGTGAGCATGGGCAGAGCATAGATAATCTTGTAGGAGGTCAAAGGAGCACTTAGGGCACAGCCGAGGATATCCTAGATGGACAAAAAAAAAATGCTTACGCACCTTATTTGATTTACAGTTGCAGAAATAAAAGTTCCCTTACTTATTCTGTGGGGAAAATCTGACTCGGTTATTTTTCAATTTCAGAAACAGGAAAAGTGCAAAAGAAACACACTTAAATCATTTTGAACTTATTGCATTTTGATGTTAAACTTGGGAACTTAAATAAACAAAAGGAAAAAAAAATAGTTGGAAACAGAAGACAAAGAAAAGTACCTGTCCCAGTATTTCCATGACCACTGGCACCACTCCGTTCTCCTTGGTGAAGCCCTGGAAAGACATGTTTCTGGCAGACCTGCTGGTGGAGATGAAGACGTCTCCGCTGGTTGTTTCAAAGGCGACATACTTCATGTCGGGTCTCACCCAGCAATTGGTCTGACCAAACATAGTTTCCGGTCTCAGAGTGGCAGCCACCAGAAAGATGTTTTTGCCTTTCATGCCACTGTGAAAAAAACAGGATAAAAAGTGTGTGTGTTACATTAACTATCCCAAAAAAAGTAACTAAAGGAAAAGAGTTATGTGTTTGTGGCTCGTTACCTGCTATAAAAGACTTTAGATTTGAATTTTGCAGTGTACGGTTCAACCATTTTCATCTTGATGAGGGTGTATTCCTGAGGTCCAACTCCCTGAAAGATACATCTAAATGTTAGAAAAGAAAATCAACCAATAACAGCTTCTGAATCACCACAGTTGCTTAATTCAAAATGTGAAATAAATTACAAGTGACATAAAATAATTAATGACTCAAATCATATTGGAACAAAGCACTCATTTGGTCAGAGGGTAAATTTGAGATAATGAAGTAAATCGACAATAGAATATAGCAGAATACTCTAAAATGTGGTCTGTAGCTCAAAACTGTCAATACTAATTGTTTATTTAGCATGTGCAATATTTTATCATTTGAAATTTACACAAAACTAGATCAATCTACCTCTCCAGTTTGCCTGTCATGGTCCATGCAAGGCTGTCCATCCTTGGGAGAGTAGATGGTATACCTGCAGAGGATTAATATTTGTATTTTGTTGGGGGAAAAAATGACTTAATTCAACATCTAATTATTAAGTCAGTTGTAAAGATTATTAATCTTAATCCTCACCTTTTGCCAAACTTGATCTTCTTTCTCTCTTTCAGTGTGACAAAGTGCCACCTGACGAAGGAGTCGTAGAAAGGGTTCACATCTGTGGTGATGAAAGAACGCCTCCAATCCACCTAAGAAATATTAATATAGCACAAGCCTTAACACGCAGTTCAATAAAAAGTCAAAACATCATGTGAATTAAAAATGTATGAAGGTGAATTCTACTGTAGGTTTTCTAGAGTGCTTCTTGTTAAAATGACAAAGGAATTTTATTCAGTGACAAAGCATGAGCACTCGTGTAGTGACAGTTTAATTATTGTATTTAATTACCTTGACACCCATCTGTTTGAGGTCTTTAACTGCCAAAGGAGGGAAGTACTCAAGCCAGTGTTCAGCACCGGCAAACTTGGAAATTTCGTGGTCATTCAGGCCTAAAGACCTCATGATGTCCCACTGGAAAGTGGAACATCCCGATTTGGCCACTGCTTTACTCTGGCAAAATAAATAAATAGAGAAGGGTTCAAATATTTTACCTGGAATAAAGTATGAAACTATGGTTATATTCAAAAACAATTAATTTAGTCAGGTTTGGAGATGATTGCTTAGTACTTGTAATTTTAATCAGATAAAATACATATAGACTTATATTTCTGTTAGTGGTCTTTATCCAATCCCACAATGTTCAGCGTGAAAAATTATCTCAGGTTCCAGATCCTAACCTTTTTGCCCTTTGCTTTGTCTTTGATGATGATTTCATCTGACATATTTGGCCTCTCCTTCTCTTTCTCCTCTTCCTCCTCCTCCTCCGGAAACTGTGGAGGGTTCCCATACAGCTCCATTTCTCTCTTCAGCTTGTCTGCACAGGCCTGACAGAAACAATGTAGATTTATGAACTTACAAAAGACAGGCGAGGTGCCGTATGTTAGGTCTTTTTAAGAAAATAAGTTAATGGCAAGGATAACTATTGAGTGGTGATAACAAACAATTTTATTTTTGTTTCATTAAATTGTGTGAGATAATAAAGTAGGGATGTGATATTAAAGTATGGTGTATTCTGTGAAATTCTCCAGATTAGAGACATGTTTGTTCTGCTCAATGGGGGTTTTCTCTGTATTCTGTTGCTCCTTTTTTGGATACCCAATCATGGTATCATTAAATAAATGTCATGAGGAAAAAAACAACAAACATAATAACGGGATAACTTGTCACCAATTTCATGTGGTGTCAAAACACAGAACTGTTCACTTAAAAACTCTAGTAAAGAGGGTGTTTGACTTTTTTTATTTTATTTGTTAGAACATTGTTAAAAATGCTTCTGCTGCTGTTTAGCCATTAAAAGCCTGCACACAGACAAAATTACAGTCATCCATCTCAGCTTTCATGAGGATGAGGATGCAGCCTAGCAGAAATGCTGAGCTGAGAGCTGTATTGAACTCCATCAATCACAATATATTTCTCTTCCTAAATCAGATAAATAACCTCTGAGGATATTGGTTAATGCAGCCCGGCTGAATTAGACTTTAAAACAAATGCTACCTACACATCCAGACAGGTTTATGCAGACTGCCAAACAGATATGACTTCACATACCTTTGCGTGAATGGTTGTGTTAGCACACTTCGCCAGATTAAAAGTTTGTGCCTCTTGTACATATTAATATTTAAATTGTTTATGTATGCTAAAAGATTTGTAACTCCAGAACAATTAACGGGTTACTAAATCACACAATGTAAAAACCGCGTCGAGTGTTTTGAAAAATCAGTAAGTCAGGATCATCTGTTCACTTTCTGCTAGAAATCTTGTCTGGATCTAAACTATTTAAAAACTTCATTGTCTCAAAAGAACCAACCTGAGCTTCTATTGAGAACATGTCAAGAACAGACCTTTTCTTTCTCATATTCTCTTTCTATAATAGCTGGGGACATTCTACATGTTGTGTTAGTTTATTTTAAAAAAATACATAAGACTGGGTCAGATTTTAGTTTGTCACACAGACTCTGGATACAATTTTGGTAGCAATTATCCAATTGGCAGTTTCTTAAAGTTAAAGCAGATTTATAATTCTACAACATATTGTGCACAATTTGCATGCATTACGTAACAAGAAGACAGCACACTAACCTTGATTGGCATTCCTGTGCAGTGGAGTCCGAATGGAAAGAGGCATTTCTTCCCCTTCAGAGACTGGTAACCAACAGCAAACTACAACAACAAATCAGAACAGGAGAGGCTTAGAGGACATTAACAACAAGCTCAGAATATTACAGAATATTATTGTTAAAGGTAATGAATTGAAGTGCGAGCATCTTTGGTGTTTATCACTTCAATCAATTGCTGAATGCTTTTGTGAGTGTAAACTTTTGAATATAATGTGATCCACAAAATTTTATGAACAGTATTCTTTAAATAATTATTTTGCAATCAACAGTTTTGAAATATTTAAAATCTCAGACATCCTACTGTTTTGTTTTTGTTTGTTTTAGTCTTTCTGTAATAATTTGGTTTACATCACAGTGAATCACTGAATTGAAAATCTCTTCATCTTTAAATTTGGACTTAGCAGCATTTATTTCTAGGACCTTAAGAGCCCCTAAGAGCTGTCTTTACTTCACCCATTTTTTGTGTTATTTTTGTAAATTTCCTATTTAAAGCTACTTTTTAAACCAATTGCCACTGAAAGGCAAAAGCAAACAATAATGGTTTTGCCCCTGAGCAAATTATCTCATGAACCACTGGTTCAACAAGCTTTCAGAAAGTAATCATTGGATGTACATCTACAACTGATTACATTTTGGAGTCAAGCTAATTCAAGATGTCCACCAGAGCTAATCAGCATTAGCCAGCAAAAACATGGCTATAACTCAGACACTGAGCTGAAATCTGATGTGGTAGTCTCTGAGTCATTAACAACACACCCAGAGCGTGATGTTGCATGAGATTGCACATAATGTTATTTTCAAGGTTTGACCATAATAGCTACAACTACAACATTTCCCAACATAAGATCCTCTTGATTCAAAACTCTGGCATGAAAGGCAGCGGGCGACATAAATTCCTTTCATTAATGCTAGACCTCTAATTTATCCAAACACATTACAGTCCTGTTATGTTGTGTATACGATGCAAACACACCTCACACTTTGACAAACTGAACGTATGGCCAAGATGCAATCGACCGTTCATATAAGGATACGGGAAGGTCACAAAGTACTTGTTTTTGCTGGAAGGAAAGAGAGAGGGGTTTGATTAGTTAATCTGGGAACTGAAAGTGGCAGAGCAAGACTTCCAACATCTCATTTAAAAGTCTCTTATACACTCTTTTGCTGATAACCTTCAGCAGAAAACATGCTCCAGCTTTTAGCATCAGGTACAGAAATGGTCTTCCACAAACATAAACTGAGTGTTTCAGATTGTAAAACTGGTTATCAAATACAAAACTCTTTAAAATGACATCAGCTACTCACTTAGAGCTTTCTCCAACAGTTGATGGTGCATCACTCTCAAAAGCTCTCTCCTTCTCCCATTTCTCTTGGATTTCTAATTCAATCTTTCTCAAATAGTCCAACTTCGCAGTTCCTTTTCGTTCCTTCAAGACAATGAATGTCAAACAGTTACTCAGACTGTATTTGTTTTTTGTAGAAAAGACAAACAGATGTATGTAAATTGTATACAGCTTATTTATAAACACGCAAACAATGTGTTTTACGTCATATTTCTATTTCGCACAGCTGGTTCGAGAGCTCATGCTAGCTCTGACTTAGCTACAGATACAATAAGTTAATGCAATAATTAGAAAAAAATGTATTGTTATAAACCACTCTGAACTGTTAAAACATGGGACTCACCGTCATTCTGTCTAAAATTAAAATAGTGTCTGTTGTGAAGAGAAGGGAAGAGAAAAGAAGGCAGAAATAGTTTCCAGTGTGTCAAAATGAACCCACGCCACCGGTGCCTAGATGATGACACTCACGATCAGCCTTTCGCGGGGTATCCTGGGTAATGTAGTCCCTATTAGTTTTTTGGCGATACGTCAAAAGCTACCAAACAAATTAACACTTTAATTCAAGTATTATATCTTTAGTTAACCTTAAGTGTTTAATAAACAACAGCAGACCCGCTTGTGCTGATTTAATCAGGCGTTATATTTTTAAAGGCTCTCCTGCTTTACGACAACTCGACTTGTGTTGCCATGCCGTAAATCACTTTGCTCGACCTGCCAGAAGAGAGACAGAAGGCCCTAAAGCTTATAAATATATAGACGATGAAAGTAGGGTTGTCAAAACGCGCTTTCTTTTTATAGGCAGTATTACAGTCTTTCTCACGATGATCATAGAAAATGTCGAAGCTCTGAAGTCGTGGCTGGCAAAACTCCTGGAGCCAATGTGAGTGTTGAACTGAAATGACATTTAGCTTGCATGCTACGTTAGTTAGCGATCCAGGCATCAATGGGGGTGTGCTAAAATCAGATGGCCGATTCTTACACGAGTTAGCCATCCTGCGAACCCGCTAGCTGGCCTTTAGTTGAGGAGTGGGATAACGCTGCAATACTTCTCAGTTAGCAAAAGCGTAGAAATGAATAGCTTGCCTCATATAATATAG
Organism: Kryptolebias brasiliensis; assembly: GCA_028566095.1. Taxonomy (NCBI): domain Eukaryota; kingdom Metazoa; phylum Chordata; class Actinopteri; order Cyprinodontiformes; family Rivulidae; genus Kryptolebias; species Kryptolebias brasiliensis. Next base: position 8,595,980 of record JAOXNZ010000030.1, read on the forward strand.
ATGTATACGTTTGTTTCGCTACTATCCGAGTATTCATTGTCGCACATAATCAGTTTTAGGACATAGATGTGTGGTTTTCTGTTTGTGGTTATTTGTGCTGCGTCCACTTTACTAAGTTACCGTTTTTAGTTACCATAGTTACACCATTTCTTTTAACGTTAAGCTTTCCTGCTTTTGTTGGTATTATTTTTATTATTATTTGCGCGAACGGAGACGTTGCAAAAATATTTCACAAAGCAGATTGTTTTGATGCAGTGAAGCACCTAACAGAGATTAACTTTAGAGTTTTATTCCGTATTTTATTTATTTTTTTATAACATAATGAGAATTGGAAAACAAAAACCAAACCAAAAGTTTGTGATACCATTAGGTCGAACTGAAGGTTTGAGTTTAAATATGTTTTATGTGAGCAAGCAGTTATCTATAATCTAAGAGTGTAAGTGGAGCAGAAGATGAGCCATTTTGTTTGTGTATTATTATTTGTTTACTTGTGTTGCCAAGCAGCAAAACTGTTTAAAATTTATTGAAAAACAATGTGCTTAATAACGCCTACTATGTTATAGATAAAGCTGTAACATCAACCAGCAGGTGATTGCTGGTGACATTTATTGTATTTATTTGTTTTAGTTCAACCTAGAACTCAGTAAAGTTCAATCTTTCAGACAGCTCCATACTTTGTTTAAATGAGATTGTTTGGCCAGCAAACCTGCTCCAAGCTGCCCTTTTAGACCAATTTAATGATTTCTAAATAAAGACAAGCCTGTTTTTGAAGTTTCTTTGGAAACAAAAACTCTTATCTCACAACATTAGGGTGATAACTGAATTTCCCTTTAAGATTAAATGAAATATCTATGTATCCGTGATAATATTTCTGGGCAGGGAGTTCACTAGTCGAGCTGATTTATCAGTCTTGCTCTCAGATGTTCTGTCTCTCTAGGCACAAGCTATGATTAGGCTTAGTGTGAAAATTTGAATATCCAAACACTGCTTTGAATACACATTTGAAGTTTATAGTTGGGTTTCTCCTTTTGTATATCATGAACCTGTGTGGCTAACTCTTCTTTGCATTTTCCTTTGAAAAATATAATAGAAGGGATCTGTCTGGATAAACTGAAACTAAGTGTAGTTTTACTTTGTCTTGCAGATGCGATGCTGACCCCTCTGCTTTGGCCAACTATGTGGTGGCTCTTGTCAAGAAGGACAAACCTGAGAAGGAGCTGAAAGCTCTTTGTGCTGATCAGCTTGACGTCTTCCTACAAAAGGGTAAGAAGTTCACAGGATTTTTTGTTGCTGTTGCTGTGACAACATGCAGATTTGTTATTAGCTTTTCCTGGTCAAGAGAGTTTATGCCAAAGATTTTCTGCTGCTTAAGAAGGAAAAAGTCTTTATTTTACGCTCCTTGCACATCTCAGATATTATGCTCCTCACCCTGTGGTTAATAAGAGTAGATTATTCACTGGGACTGTGTTTAAATGTAGTCAGGCATTGTGTAATAAAAGAATAATAAAAAAAATAAGGATAATTGGTGATTATGTGGCATGCAAGGTCTGTTTGTGCATAGATCAAATGTAAGTCATACAAACCTCCAACTTACCTTCACTAAAAACTGAACTATTCTTTACACAAAGGTTGTAAAGTTGTAGCTTGACATATTTCAGGGTTAAATGGTTAAATTTTATCAACTCAATTTCCTTTTTCTTTTACTGCAGCAATTATCAGAGACCTTTTAAAGGTAAATGTTACTAAGGTATAGGTAAACTGGGCTGCTCTGACCCAAGAACCTTGCTTTTTTTTTTCAAAATGGCAACACGTTTATGTAGCAGCAGGTTTTTAAATAAGCCCACATGTTGTTCCTTATTATGACCAGCAGAGGGAGTTTTGCATTATTAAAGAGAACCACATACCTCTCCTAGATTCATGTATTACTAGTGTATCAACGTGTTTATTTAGAGTTGTGCTCTTATTTGCATGATGTCATTTTATTTTATTTATTAAATAACATCAACAATGCCATCTATCATTTGTTAAATAGGATCACAATTTTTAAATGACTGACAAATGAACAAAAACGTTTTGAGAACCTACATATTATTAGTTTTATTATTATTATTATTATTATTATTTGAGTGTTTCCAAATGCTGATTGAAGACTGTAAACAAAACACACTTGACCATTGCACATTAT
>JAOXNZ010000030.1:8641064-8657379 GCA_028566095.1 Kryptolebias brasiliensis
GTGATTGGCTGATTCGACATTTGCGTTAATGAGCAGTTGGACAGGTGTACCTAATAAAGTGGCCGGTGAGTGTATATTGCAATAATGGGTTCATCTTACTTGTGTCCAGCTTGTGCTGAGTTTCTTGTTTCTCCTGACTGACTTGTTGAATGGTTCTGGTCAAATCGACTCCCTGGAGCTTAGCTGTATGCTGAGCTATTTTCCTCTCCAACTCTTTTAGGTCCATCTGAAAATAAATAATAATTAAATCTACTGACACTCAAAACACAAGGAACTACACTAATTGCCAGGCCATTATTTAAAAGCATAACATGACCCTTTTTGTGTTGATGCAGTTGTTTTAAAATAAAGAAATGAGAAGTTAAAAAAAGTAGACTTTTCAAATTATCAAAACTTAAAAATTAAAAGAGAAATAAGAAGAAATGGAACAAGCCACACCCATCAGCCAAAACATTATGACCCCTGACTGGTCAGACAAGTAACATTGCTAATCTTGATAGTATCTAAAATTCTGCTCAGAAAACTAGCATCCTGCCATTACAAATGGGAGTTGTATTTTTTTTTCTCACAAAATTGTTTCCAGCTCTAGTCTGAGTTTAGCCTAAGCAGTTTTTCTTTTAATCACCAAAGTAGCAGCTTTAGCCTCAAAAATCTAGTGCTCTACTTTACATAACTTTTTGTTAGGTCAGAGGAAGGAATTACTCCTGTCAGGGGCTGCAGTTGAAGTGAGGAACCAGACTGGTGTAACCAGTGTGGTTCTAGTCAGCTTAATAAAAGAGTTTTAATTACTAACTAATTTAAAAACACTAAAAAATACAAACATTAAAAAGTGACATTCACAATTACTGTTTTATAGTAAATTTATAAAACCTAATTTATAAACATAGACAGGTGTTTTAAAAAACAGCTGGTGTTCATAGATCTTGTTACAAACAGTGTGATAAAATTAGGCTGTCAAAATGTCACTTGGTGTTGCAAAGACTGTTCACAAATTCTAATTGTAAGTTAAAACAGACACAAAACACAACAGACACTTTGGGGCACTCACAAATGTTCTTTATCCATGCCTTGTGTGATCAGATTTGTTTTAAAAAGGGTTTCTAGTCCACAATATGCAAAAGGTCAGAATGTAATGGTTGATCAGTGATGGCTAGTTCTGATCATCTCTGTCAGAAACAGCGTCCACAAGTCAAAGAACAGCACAGGTTGAGAGAAGATGCCAACAAGAGGCTGTTACCAGGTATCTGTCCATAAGAGAGATGTCCTGCAGGCAGGCCTTGGCTGTTTCCTCCTCAGACATCAAAGTCCTGAGCAGAGCCTCCTGTTCTTCCACAACAGCTTTGAGCCTCTCAATCTCTCTGTTAACAGCCTGAAGACTGTTTCTCAGCTCAGGCAGCTCCTTTTCCTGAAACTCTACAATGGACTGTCTGAAAGAAATCAAAAGTTTAAAGTAACTTGAGTGAACAAGAAAGCTACATTTAAAAACTTTAAATCCAACAACTATTCCTCTGAGTAAGGTTTTCTCAAAGACCTACTGAATTACAATTTAGATTTTAAGAGAGAAACATAATGAAATCATAAGAGATTAAAGTCTTGCCAATTTGTTGAGTAGTCATGCAGCAAATTAAGACGTGTTCTCTTTTGCCAAAGATAGCATACTATTTGCTGCTTAAAATACAAAATAAAAAAAATAAATTAGCTTAAGGACATTTTAACGCTTACTTCCTTTGTGTTCTAATATTTGATCAAGTAAGATACAAGCTAAAATCTTCATTCAAATTTTGACTACAGGCCAGTAGAGGGATGAAAATTGAATTAAATGAGATCATTTTGATTTTATTCAGTGAATTTATCTTTATGCCATTCATTGAACTGAGAAAACATGGTTTTTAATGATTATTTAATCAACAACAAAAAATGCGTATGAAGGCAGTTATGAGGTTCTGCTCATTTAATGAGCAGGCAGTTGTAAGATTCTGAAATAAATGCTGGAACACATAAGAATTTAGCTCCATCTGCTGGAACTGATTTCTTAAAGCCTGTTGCTAAATGGAGGAAATGTTTCTGTGACGAGGCAGTCTAAGGGGTACATTGAGCTGTGAGGCCACATCAATCTGTCTAAAACCGGGGAACAGAAGTGACAAGCATTTTATTTACAAAGTGAAAATCCTTTTTTACTTGAGCATTTACATCAAACAACTTAAATTTTGGTCATCAAGCAAAAGTAATGTATTACTGCTTCCAGTTTGTTTGTTTCTCAATTTTACATTAGCAGAAACCAAACGTCTTTACATCCTGTAGCATTAGAGTGATCTCTCTGAGCACAGAGATGTTTGCAACATTCTTTACTATATATTTAAAGAACTATTTAAATAAAATTAAAGAGAAATAGGATTATTTAATTATAAACATATTTTAAATTCAATGATCAGTAATGAAGCCATTAGGAAAATGAAATTAATTGCGCACATCAGTGGATTTACAAACATATAAAGAACGTTTCCCACTAACCATTTCTGACTGCGCTCCAACAGGAGACACTTGGAACACTTTACCTCACAGGTTTGAGAGATATCATCTCGTCTCTCTTCTTCTCCTTTTTCTTCAGGTCCTGTTCAGTGTTCTTCAGTTTGTCTGGCACCAGGCGCAGCTTTGACTGCATGTCATTAATAACCTCCTGCAGGTCAGACTCTGAGGGAAAGGTCCGCTGGCACACAGGGCAGCAGGGTTCCCTCTCCTCTGTCAGTTGGCTGATGAACTGGGTGTAAACTGCTGTGGCTCCTGCTAACATGGCTATACCAGGACAAATGGAAAAACAAAACAAAACAAACAAATCCTTATTACTTCAAGGGAGGGAAAATGTAAATGCATATGTCCTGAACTTTCAAGGTAAAAAGTATTTGCTAAATCTTCAGTTTTTTTCCCTAACTTTAAAACACCAGAATTTTAAGGAGACTACATACACAAACATGTTCACATGTTCATTCTGGCTAGCATAGTTACATTCTGAAATTTCACTTTCCCAGAACATCTCCAGATAATTTCAGCGTTGAAGTGAACATGTAAAAACAGCCTTCATAAAGCTTATTTTAACATTTATTCTACAATCTGCAGCCATGTTAAATCCTAAGAGACTTCTTTGAATTTCTGCTTCTAACCATTTACCTCGTTGTTTGGATATCTTCTCCAAATCTTCCTGCAGTTTGCCCAGGTCCTGATCCAGATCCTGACTGCCACAAACACTGAAGAACTTTTCTTCATCACTCGCTAATTGCTGCTCTTTCTTACGCAGCTCAGCAGTAATATGGCTTTTATTCTGCTCACTTGAAGCCAAATCCTTACTGAAATAAATGAAAACAGCAAAAGAACAGTGGCAAATACCAAAGACATACTGTACATGTTTTAAAAAATCTTAATTCTGTTGAGTTTGTTTTAATGTTAATACATTATACTAACTTGAGTTTTGCAAGCCGGTCTCTGGTGCTATTGATTTCCTTTGACTTGGAATAGATCCAATCCTCCAGCTCTCTCTTGTTGGGAAAGTGACCCAGGAGGGACACAAGCTCATCGCCATGGCGAGACTTAATCTTCCGCACCTGCTCGTCTTTTTCCGTCTGGAAAGGAATGATGAGAGAAGAGGCAACAGATGACAGAGGGTATGTAAGAAAAAAAAAGAGAAGAAATTAAAAAAAGAAAGCAAAAACTAGGTCTGAAACAGTTTTTTACTTTATCCTTTTTCAACATGTCCATCTGTGTGCGTGCAGTTGTGTGGGTGTTGAGAAGTTGAATCTCTTGGTCGAGCTGTCTCTGTGCATGGTCAAGTCCAGCCTTCTCTTTTTGGAGTTGCTCAATCTCAGTCTTCAGCTCTTCCACATTGGAGCTCTGAACTGCTTGCTGCAGCTCCCGCTCCTGAGGAAAAACAAACAGAATAAGATAAGATCAGATCAACTTTATTGACTACCACAACAGTGGCAGAAATTCTCTTCAACACGCTCTTGTACATTTTACAACATACACAAAAAACAAACAAACAAAAGAACCCATAAAACATAATGAAAACCACATGGTTTTGTTTAAAAATATTACTACAGATTGTACAAATGCTTTCTTATAAATATTCTTTTGGGCCAGTGGGACTCTATAGCGCCTGTTTAATGGAAGCATCTGAAAAAAAGTTGTGTAGTGCGTGTGACGGGTCCTCTGTGATCAGGGTGGCTTTTTTGATCACTGAGCTGCTGTAGAAGTCTGACAGGGGGCATTGAGGTAAGCCAGTTATTGCACTTGATTGCTCATTATTTTCCGCATATGGTCCCGATGTATTTCTCGAGTTATGTTCTTAACATGAAACAGTGCGTTCGCTGGCTTCAGTAGAAGGCAGCCGAGCTCCAGTAAAAATCATATGCAGAGCAGATAAAACACCACTTCTGTCAACATCTTGATGGTGCAGTAAAATAATCATTACAAGCTATAAAAATGAACATACATAAACATGCATTGAGCTGTGTCAGAGGTCACACAGACCAAGCAGCGCCCTCACTGCTTACTTGAATATTGTGATCAGAACACAAAATAAAAACACAATGTGCTTTTCAGCTCAAGGTTGGTGGTATACCATAAAAGAAAAGTCTTTTTTAAAAAAACTATAATATTGGTTGATGGGTTGTTGATTTTTGCAGTATTGGTACGTCAAGCACTGGTTGATTGTGTCTGACTTCGGCTAAATATTTCTTTGCAAACAGACTGGAAAAGTGACATCCATCTAGTTAAGCACTAAGAGTTGTTCACTTGTGATCACCCAAGATGTGTATTATAATGTGGTGTATAAGACTTAGCATGTTCTCACCGCTTTAGCCAATTCACTTTCCAGCTCTTGGAGCCGACTAGATGAGCCCTCGAGCCTCAGCAGATCTGCCCTGACGTTCCTCAGTTCTTGCTGCTTTTTTCCCTGCAGGTCTCTCTTCAGCTCTACTGTTCTCTCCAGTCCGGTCTTCTTATCCCTCATTTCATCAATAGACTGCTGCTTCTGCTGCTCTTTTTCTTGTAGATCTGCCTAAAAAGACAAAACAACAACAAAACACTGAATATAAATAACATGTAAATCATTTTATCAGATCGATGTCGCTCTGCTTCTTCTGCGTATCAGTCAAGCTTCATGTGTTTGATGCTACAATTCTGATTTAACATTTACCTCTGTTATTGCTGGTCATAGATTTATTTTTTAGGCAGAAAAGGAAGTAAGACATTACAAAGAAATGTACAGCACATACTGCATGCTAATCTTGCAAAAGCCAAACAATTGTGTGTGCGTGTGGGGGGGGGGGGTCTAGTATTTTGACTTGACCCTAAAGTGTAAACACAGAACACAACGTACACAAAAAAGCCTAGAATTTCAGTCTTTATGCAAGATTTGAAAAGCTCTGCCTTGTTTGCAAGGACAACTTTATATAGCAGAAAGTGATTTGCATGAACACATACATACATACATACAATATATTTGAAATTATGTGTTTAACTGTTTGTCTTTTTACATTTTTTAACAAATATTTGGTACGTAGTGTTTTCACAGAACATGTCTTACTATAATCTGACTGAGTGTCTCTTTTTCTTGCTCCAGTCTTTGAGAGACGTGTTGATGAAAGCTCTCAAGCTGCAGAGAAGTGAACGGCGGGCGGTCATAACCCTCCATTTCCAGGTAGGATGACAACGCACGAACCTGCGAGACAAAAGGGATGTGAGAAAAACAAATGCTTTTACTGTTTACTGTATATATAAAAAAAGTTTAACTAAGACACCTGAAAACTAACTAGTTTAGCAACAATATTAATTTTGATCCTCAGTGGAAATATGAACTACATACCACAGATGAATTGTAGAAAAAGAAAACCAGAACAGGAGTGTATTGTTTCCTCTCACCTGAGCATCACGACCTTTGATGTTCTGAATGTGGTGATCAGCTTCCAGTTGTAAACGACCTGAAGAGAAAAATGGAAGTGTTTCTTCTATTAATTGCAAATAACAGCACCCAAGCCTGTATTTCCAATTCAGATCAAATTAAAAATCTGCCAGTCCAACACCATTGCAACAAAAAGACACTCAAGACTAAATGTTTTGTTGTCTTTAACCTCTTAACAGCCACCTCTTTTATGTATTTTTGCTTCAGATTTAAAAGCTAATGATAAAAGAACTGTAAGGTCATAAAATATGTGAGACCTAAATTGAAAAGCAATATTGGACAACTTTTGAACAACTGCTTATATATTGTATGTCTAACCATAACCTAAACTAAATTAGTTAACAAACTAATTACTTGCATGTGATTAAAAAAGTATAGAGAAAGCAATAGTTGTTAAAATTCAGTTGTTTTTTAATGACAGTTAAACACTTAAATTGTGGAGAACTTTATTTTTTTAGAGAGATGTATGTCCATATTGACAACAGTTTAAATATTTACTATGCCTCAACAATGCTGTTTGAATTCAGTTGACTTTAAGAAGTTGCTGCCAACTATGGTGATTATTGTGTAGTTAAAAAAAACAAACTTAACATTGGCTAAAATGGTTAAAAGTTGGGAGTGTGATAAAAAATTATGTGAAACCTTGATTACTTTAATATTCTTAAATAAATTGCCTAACAAAACAATTTTTTTTTAAAATTGCTATTCAGTCCTTAGCCTAATCCAAAGTGTGTGAGCTGCCTTTTACCACAGTGAATAATTTCAAACATTATTAATACAATTAAAATAATTAAGTTTACTCTCTTTGCAAAGAATCAAACAGACAAAACTGATCCACTTGTTAAAGAAATTACTGATCTTCAGTCAATGTACAGTATATCTAGAAACTAATTAAAGGTCCACAATTGACATCATTAGTACCTTGTTCTACCAAGAGATCAGCCTTGACTCTGTTGAGTCTCTGACACTCTCGGACAGCTCTTTCCAGGTCTCTCTGACAGTCTGTCAGCCGCCGCTCCTTCTCCTTCACAGTCCTCTGGTGATTCTGGTAAACTTCTTGCAGTTCTTCATCTGATCCCTGGAACACCTGCTCCACACATTTAGTATTTTAGGAAAGGCTCTCAAACCCAATAATAATAATAATAATAATAACACAATTCGACAAAATATCAAGACCAGGATCAAACTATATATGCATAAATAACAAATCAAATCATATCACTTACATATTTCAAAATTACACACTACTGCATTACCTGTTCCATTGTTTCCTCCAACTCCTTATTGTCCACCTCCATTTGTTTCTTTCTGCTGTCTAAAGCCTTTATGTCATTGTCCAGCTTCATCACTTTTCCAAGTTTCATGTCAATATCCACAAGTCGATTCTATAAAAAAATAAAAAGAAAGAAGGAAATCTGAGTAACAGAAGGAAGGGGTTATTGAACTATCTTCTGCATGGTTTAACCTTAAAGGTTTATGCATGGTACATGTTATTATTGCTAAGATACAGTCTCAAACACAAAAACACTTAATCAACCCACCTCAAGCGGATCAATCTGGTTCTCAATCTGCTGGATGCTGTCTTTTGAGGCCATCAGTTGAGCCTCCTTGGTGGACACAGTCTCTCTAATCTGCTGAGCCTTCTCTTTGTTCTGCTTCAGGTAACGCAGCTCCACCTGGCATTCCTTGACTGTCTGAGTTTTTTTAAGGCGCAACTGACGCATTGTGTCCAGAGCTTTGATATACCTAACAGAAAGACACACAATTTAACAAATGGTAAATGGACTATACTTATACAGCGCCTTTCTAGCCAACCAGGCTACTCAAAGCACTTTACAACACAATCTGTGCCCTCATTTACCCATCCATACACACATTCATACACCACTCTAATGAATCAAAGTTAACCTGAATTAATCATTTTACAGAGTCTAATCAGTGCTTTAGATGACATTTACACATCGATGAACATATAGGAGGCAATTAGGGGTTCCGTGTCTTGCCCAGAGACACTTCAACATGTGGCAGACTGGTGGAATTGAACCTCCAATTGTCTCATAGGAGGACGACTGCTCTAACCACTGAGCCACAGCTGCCTCCCAAAGACTGTATAACAAAGACTATATATTTTGGTAACATCTGCATAGAATGTTGCTATATTTACTAATTTTAGGCAATCTGATGCTTTTGCATGATTACCTAAAAAGTACTTACTTGGTTGCAGCGAAGATGGAGTCAAATTTTTCTTTCAGAGCTTTGCCCTCACTGAGTGGCCAGTTTGACTCTTCTTGGTGACAGAAGATAACATGATTCAGCACAGGCTTGGATACTCCCAATGCAGAAATCATCTCCTGGTCCAACTCAGCACACTTTGTAGACACGCTCGCTTTCTCACCATTTCTGGACAGATTACAATAAAAGTCATATGCAAAGACAGATGTCATGCACTATAGAACCAAAGATTTCTTTCTAACATTGGACAAAATGTGAGAAGAAAAACTTGGGAGTGGCTCACTTCATTCTGGTTATGACCTGCTCTAAGCTTTTGAAGGTGTAGTTTTTTGCCTTCTGAGTGCAGGACATAGAGCGTTGAATGGTGACTTTTTCTCCATTGACATCTGTGAATAAGAGTTTAATCTGAGCTCGCACATCTGTCTCATGGGCGTCCTGCAATAAGATAAAGTTTCTGAATATGAAAGTGCAAAATGTTTACTTTTATGCCCCTGGGGGAAATTATACAGGTAGATACACATAAACTGTGCTTAATAATCTTTAAAAAAAACTCATGTGTCAAACTTATTTCATAAATAAATTTCAAATAAAAACAATTCATTCATTAGGTCTCAATAGTTTTTTCAGTCTTTGCATCTATTATGACTTTTACAGAAATTGTGAAATTCACGCACTCTAATAAAATAGTTTCAAAGTGTTTGGAAAGAATTTATACAACTAACCTTTGGATCATGAACAAAAGCACCTCCTTTAGAACCAGGGGGAAGTTCTCCTGATGTAGCATACTTAAGGCACTCAATAATTGTCTGAAAATATTAAACAAAAACATGGGTCACAAGGCCTTTAAATGAACCCAGCGTAGCACCTATCTTTTCTATTTCCATTGTTCTCATACTATTCCAAATAGCCTTCATTTTATAAAATATAAAAATGCCAAGTCACTTCAAAGACACTGTCAACTTTCTTCATGGTCATGTTTCTGTTCACCTCATCTTAATGTTCTCATACCGTTTTTCCTGCTCCATTGGGTCCAACCAGAACAGTTAAAGGAGGATGGAAAGAGATGACTTGTTTGTCTTTGTCCTCAATTCCAAAGCTCCTCACACCCAGGATGCTCATTTTATCTATCTTAGACATTTTTTTATTTCTGGAAGAGATTTAAAGGGATTAATAACTCAACTATTGAATGTTATGAAACTAATGTCACTTTATCACGAGGTCAAAAACCACATTTTGGCATTCTGATAAAGGCAAGACATTTACTTTATTTTAAACATTATCAGCTTGATGTGAAAGTGTTATTGTTTCAATGACAATTTTACATCACCAATGTAGACTTTTTCTAGTGTATTTTAATGGTTCCTGTTAGCTAGATGCTTGAGTGGGGATGAGGGGGCATTCCTGATTTTGTTGTTGTTGCCTCCTCCATCACAACTGTATGCAGGCTAAAGATTTATCTAGTAAATAGGCAGTTCTCTTTGCAGCATGCATGAGTGATAATTAAATTATGACACTACTCAACACCATTTTTGGAACTATATTCTACGTATCAAATAAAATATATTCTAATTGGGTTCGAAACTGTTTAGCTAACTACGAATTTGGCTAATCTTCACGGGACGCCGCGATGTTTAACAGCTACAAACACACAATTCGACGAAATGAGTCGCTCTGGAGGTTATTACAGAAGTTATTTTACTAAATGCAGAGCTCTGCAGTAACATGCGGACAGTTTTTATTCCAACTCACCTCGGCCAATAGCCACACTTCTGCTCAGAAGGGAAACTACAGTTTTCGCGCTGTTGGGGAAAGTGACGGGAAGTACACCGCGAATCACTTCCGGTGTAACCTCAGTAACCATAGTAACCATAAACCGTACATACTTTATTGTAATGTTTTGGTTATTCCTACTAAGTGAAAATCCTAATTTTGCTCCAAATTATTGAGTCATATTAGAAAATACAAAAGCTTTTGTCTACGCATCGATTTTTATCATATTTAAATACATTTTTTGCACAAAATAAACGAATCAATACGTTTAAAATAAGCTTTTACTTTGAAATCAGTGGATCCAGACAAGTGAAAAATCACCCTTGTTGTCTTGAGTAAAACCCATGTGTAATCTGCTTTAATATTGCTTTTCTTTTCTCATTTACTCTTCACATTACAATAGTTATGTTTCTTGAATGTAATTCCCATTTTATTTATTTATTTGATTGTTTGCAATGTTGAGAACTGATCAGATGAGATCAGTATAAAAATACCAATCAAGTTGATAATTTCACGTCTCTTAAAACACTGACCACAAGAGGACAGTGTTTGCTCATAAAAAATAAAATAAATAAATAAAGCTCTCGAACCTTGCAACATACCCTGGATCGCTCACGTCTCTTTTTTTACCATCCTTTTAAGTGGCTATTTTAAGGCCCTTTTTGTGAAGCTGTTGACCATTCCTGTCTTTCATCTATTAAAACCAGATAAGATGGCTATTCTGTTTATCTCTGCAGCAATCAAAATCTGTTTTCACTTACTGTATATCCATATTTTTAATCTAAAAAACACTAATCCCCTTTTTGATCCAAATGTTCGGTTACCTGAATCCTTTCATTTATGTTTTATTGAATCTGTCACTCTTTTCAAAAAAGATACCCTGACTAACTTTTAGCAAGCTGGGCATACATCACAGATCATATAACTGCACTATGATGAACACAGATAATAAACGCTAAGTGTCGCTATAGCACAGACATCACTTACACACTAACAATTGTTCGGTTATTCATAATGACGTGATGAATCTAAGCTGAGCCAGTTCAGAGTGAACATTCTGCATTGTTGAATTCACAGTTGATGCCAAAAATGAATGGAAGTATTTAGATGAAGGTGTATGCCAGCAGTAAAGAATGAGGAAAAGCAAGATGCAGTTTTATAGATTAGAATTCCTGCATGTGTCAGGTTCTTGTTCATGGAAGGACTGTGATGAAACAGGAGTCCAACCCAGTCTCAGCAGCTTCTTTGTGGCCACTATCGTCAGCAGACTGGGAGATGATGCTCCTTGATATGTGCTTTTGTATTGCTATCAGTGCCACATATGTTTGAATTTATTCCCAGTGGTGAGTGGAAAGAAACATGAAGAAACAAAACAGTCACTCTTTGCAACACCTGCTCACAGTAAATGTTGTGGAACTGCAACACTCACACATTGTCTCAAGCAGCAAATACTCTGGAGATTTTTACAGTGCAGCTGGCTGAAACACTTTTGCAAGAAGTCAGCTGTCTCCTGATATGTGTGAATTTTAGCAGGAGCCATTAAATCATAAATGTTTGCCCTCCTTCACGGTTCCTTTTGCTTAACCCAGCAAAGTTGCTCTGCATGCTGACAGAAGACCTATGACAAAAACTCTCATCGTGACATCAGTTTTGGGTTTAAGGGTGCATCCAGAACACAACAATGTTCTGTCTCTGTGCTGAAAATAAGGACCTCTTACTTGTCACAACTTAGACACAATGCTGAGGCAGAATGAATAGTTGACTAGTTAGAAAATAAAATAGTTTTTCCTATTACAGTTACATTTGTCACATGCAATATTGTGTTCATATACTAAAACACTGAAATCAAATAAGGTTTTGTTACATATGATGTTTAAATCATACAGCTGAGTTACTAAACTTTGTTGTTTGAAGACACATGACACAATTTCTGCCTTATAAACACTTTATTTTTACCTGCATGCTCTTGGAACTGTTTTTATACACAGTGTAAATGCCCAGATAAACCTTTAAATTATCTGGCTCTGGGAACAGCTTTTTGATACTCTTAGCTTCTAGCTAGTCATTTGATACTTTTAGCGAGTGTTTTTCTTTTAGCTTTAACAACTCAACCAAGTCATTCAGCACTCAGCATTCACCCTGCATTTTTTATAGAAAATTCAATTTCTTTCTTCTTTTTTTTTTCACTTTACTTTAATTGTTTTATGTGTTTAAAAATGCAGTAGGTGTAATTTGGAAGAGAAAGCAAATATATGCTTTCCTTCACATTTGTGCTTTGAACCAGAGCTGAATAGGGTGGATGCATGTGCAAGAACACAGCAGAGAATCTGCGTGTGCATTTGTGTTTGTCTACGCAAGCGAAAAGAAAAGAGGGGAACAAATCCAGCTGGAATAAAAGAAAGGGGTTATTTATAGCCTCAGTGTGTGGAACTGAACATCATCATACATCCACAGGGACCTGCAGACCTGGTGCTCCCCACCTGCAGCGACCCCTTTCTCCCCTCCCAAAAAAAAAAAAAACCCAAGGAACATCATCTCTCTGATGTGCTCCCTGTAGTCTCCCCTCTAAAAGACAGCAACACAGAGACACGCACATTCCCCCAAACTGCCTTCTGCTTTCAGCTCTCTGATTCAGTCCGTCTGCGTTATCAGCCGTCTGACTCATTGTGCCTCAGTCTGTCCAGCTCATGGCCCTCTTTCTATTTTCATCCTGTCCTAACATGAAAATGCCATGACCTTGTGTCTTGTGTTGGACTAATGAAGATATTTGTGTATGTGTGAGTTATTATATTTGTTGGTGTGACAGCCTAATCCCACACTGACCCACCCTCTCTGCCTGAATAGAGTTGGTTAACTTTACGTCTTGGATATTCAAGGAAGCCAGCTGGTTCACTCCTGCTTAGAAAAGCAAACATAAAGTATGGAAAAGCTTGAAAACAAAGATCAAAAAGAGGAGATTTTATGTGTCTTACCTCTCAATGAACTGTCTCCCTTTTTACATTTTATGAAGTCCTCTATCTAAACCTGCAGCACCAATATTTTTGTTAAATCCTCAGGGACTGCTTGGACAGCAAATGGTACCACTCACTCACTGGAAAGCATCTTGAGAAAACAGTAGATATAAAACGTCTGAAAGCTGATTGATTTGACAGTGAATCCAAAAACATTCTCTCCAGCCCAAATGCTGCATTCAATCAAACATACTTTTTTAAAAGTAAAACTAGTTTAATAAGCAACAATTTTTCAGAACACATATATGAAGTGAGGAATGACTTCACCCCACTGAGTGATGAGAGGGAGGCTCATCGTGGCCTTTGACCTGAAGAAGATTATTATTTGAATACAGAAACAGACTGAGTCTTGAAAAACACAATTTTTTAATGAATTCAAGTCAAACTTTATTTATAAGCACATTTCATGCATAAAGCAACCCAATGTGCTCTCCAGTAAAAACTTAAAAGAAAAGAACAATGCATACATACATGTGCAAATCCATGCTGACATATACACAGATATATTCACACCATAGACATATATAATACAGTCTTTGATTCTTACACACAGAACCACTGCAAGTACAAACTACACAAATACAAACTACAATGCAAACCTAATCATAAGCTTTATCAAAGGGAAACCCTTTTATCTTTTTCTTAAAATATTTACAGTGGTGGCTTCTCTCAGATCTACAGGCAAGGAACACAAATACAGAAGATGAATCAACTAAGACATGTTTTATTGACAGGAAAGAATTATTCTTGCTTAACTCTGATGTATTCAATTATAGCTTTGGTAAATAATTTGCACTTCAAAGTTGTTAAACAAATCTATAAACTATAAATACATGGAACCAATTTCCACACATTTTTATATTTTCTTTTTTCCCCTAAGCAACTATCTTAGTTTAATATATTTGGTCTGGTTTAACAAGATCTATAAGCATCTATTCAAATATTTTACTGGAGCTGGAACTCAGTTAACATTCATTGAATGAAATAATTGAACATTATCTACAAAGTGAACATTTAGAAGATTGCTTTGTTTTACTGGTTTTAGTTGACCGAAATGAAAAACAAATTTAAACAACATTGATGAAAGAAAGCCACCATGTAATTATTTTTTTATGTTGTATCAACAAATAAATAAAACAAGATATTAAAAATCTGATTATTGCAGAATATTTTTGCATTTTTAACATCACCTTCTGAACATTAAAAATAAGGATCTGGCATCATGACTTCACTCTCAGGGATATTTTTTGGTTGTTTGACTTCACCTTTTTGAGGTTCTCAAGCCTTTTTTAATGTATCCTCTGGGATGTCTGAGGACATTATTTCTATTTCTTTGATGTTTAAAGTCCTACTGTGTCTAGCACAGCTAAACTCCCACACAGTCAGGATTTGTCAAAATGAGTTTGAATTTCAGCTGAGGAGGCTGTCTCCTCCAAAAAGCACTTGATATGTTTCAGGTCAGTGAGGAAGAAAAAAAATTAGAACGAGAACAGAAAGCCTTATAGTACTCAGCTATAGATATTTTAAGAAAAAAGGAGCAATGGTTAAAAGAACCTCTTTATGTTTTCCATTATCTTGAGACTATTTTATCAAAGGATCAAATTATAAATTTTAAAGATAAACAGCAACAAGAAAAAAAGGTCTCTTAAGTTATTGTTACAAAAAGCACCTTAGTCCCTTTAGCTAACATGAAGTCAAATTAGCAATAAAGCAAAGAGCATGACTGGTGACAGGATTAAATACAATCTAAAATGCAGAAAGAATATACCATACATAGATTTTTCCCTGGTGAAAATATATTATTCTAAAACAAAATAACAGGCTGAAGCAAAAAATGTTAGATTGCTACACTCGTGCCTAGAAGGGTTTTTAGAAAACAAATACATTAAAACAAAATAAAGATAAAATAATGCAATTGTAATGTAATGTAAATAGTGATATATATGAAATACCTGCTTTCTTTCTTGCCACAGCTAAAACAAATAATTGCTTAAATTTAACATTTGGTTGTTGGAGGCTCATAACACAATACCTGAAAACAGGATGTTTAAAATGTATATAATAAAATAAATACTTTTTACTTCTAAATGGGTGCTATCCCACTGAACTCAGATATGGCCAATAAAGAAGAAGGGTATATTAGCTATGAGAGTAATTCTAAAACCAGCCAATTGATGGATCAATATTATTATGGGCTTTGGGGGTTTGCTGTTATAGTCTTACTTCCACCCCATGACATGCCCTTTATTATAGACTTTCGAATAAAAACAAAAATAATAAATACATATATAAAAAAGACCAAGCTCAGAAATGTTATATTTTAGTGATCAGAACATCCATTCTTAAAATAGGTTTAGTAAAGGCTGATATCTGTATCCATCTGCTCTGTTCTTATCTGCCTAGCGTAAAATTGCACACAGCGTCAAACTCACATTAGTCCTCACAGTAATTAGCAATCACAGTCACATGCTCGCAGTTACTGCAGCGTGATTATTGTATAAACACGGCTCTGCTCCACCATTCTGCAGTCAAGCATGGAGGCACAGATGTGGCAGACGTGTTTTTGTGGGAGTGGTTAAACTGAACCACTTCTGGCTAAAGAGCTGCAGCTCCTCCTTCATCACCTTTTCTGATGTGAGTCATTATTGTAAATGTTATGCACCGGCTCAGTTTTTATTTGTTTTGACCCAAGGGTGGCATGCGAATAAATTCTCCATCTGCTGTCCTCCGTCTCAAACACCCCCCCCCCCCACACACACACACACAAATGCTGTCCTACACAAAATCTATACCAAGCTACTGTGCCATTGTGCTACACAGCTTGTTCCAGCAACTCTCAACTCTCATGTGTAGCTAAGTGATGTCTTACAAAAACTTGAGTCCGTGTTTTAGTTATGAACTGAATTTACCTGTTTGATATTCTAATGCGTTAGTGTGGGTTTGGTGTTTCTGGTATGATGTTCTTCCAGTTGTCACAATGTTCTCAGTTGGCTCAACCTCCAGCACTATTTTCTCACTATTTCCCCCTGTAATCCATTGTCAGGCTGGATTGTGTTTTGTTTAGCCCTGGACTTTCTATGCAGCTGTTTGGTCAAAATTCAATATTATTATTATTAGTAGTAGTAATAGTATTATTACTATTGAATTGTGGATTCCAAAACCTATCTGCTGCCTCCTGCTTGCCTGCATTTTGGTCCTTCGATCTAATCCAGTGATAATGATTTATTTCTGATTTATCTAATTATTTTTATTTCATCTATTTTTATGATGTCAAATTTAAAATTTAATCTCACTTTTTCTAATACCAGTTAATCTTTCTGGGAATATTAGATTGTTTCATTGACAAACA
>JAOXNZ010000030.1:8659573-8689891 GCA_028566095.1 Kryptolebias brasiliensis
ATAATAATAATAATAATAATAATTCAGTAATACTATTTCAGAACTCACCTGTGATTCAGTTAGCTTGAAATTAAATGATAAACTACATAATCTCTGAATAAATTACTGACTGAATACCATTACAGTTGTTGACTGTAAAACACTATTCATCCAAGAAGCACCATCCCTTCTAATGATAGACAGAAGAGGTTAATGAAGCGTCTTGGATGGTTGAACATGTTCATTTTGACTTAAGTGCACCTGATCAGTGTGAGAATTATGCATGCACCCACGCTCCTCCTCTCCTCCTACTCTTCTAGTTGTTGTCTACCATGTATGCTGTAAAACATAAGAGACAGAGACCTGTGAATGTGCTTCAGTAGAACAATCTGTGGTTGTAAATATGAGGGCCAAGTTGATCTTTTCACTAATCCCCATTTGTCAGCTTTAAAAGATTTTATGTCTACAGCCCAGATAAAACATTTTGTACGTTTCAAAGTCCTGAAAGACAAAATGCTTTTGATGACATGACACACAAGCTGGGAGAATATTTGATGCAGACAGCAGAGGTTGTTAGGCTCACCTAACAGCCAAATACACAGAACAGAGTCAACACCATGTGTCTAGGTTTAGACTAAATGTAATACCATTGATTTTGCATTTAGATTTGCTTTAGGGGTCTTTTTAACATTTGTATGTGAATTGTGTGTCACACGTTTTTGTCTGTCTTTTCCCCAAAAGCTGTAAAGAGACTGAAGCTATAGGTTTAGTCATTAAAGCTACAGGACTGAGGAAGGGATAAAATGGGACAGAGTGAGGGCTGTTATAATACAGAATAAAGAATAAATTAAATCCTAGCATTCCTTGAAGGAAATCTTTGCCGTATTTTATATATATGTATGAAATGCGGCAGACATTTCTTATTTTTGTTGGTGGTGGACAATTATTATTCTGGTGGTGGGGCCAAATGTTGCCCAGTACTTTCATGCCACTTTTATGTATCTAATTAGGTATTTCCACTATTATAAAACTTACTTTCTGTTAAAAGATAAAACCACATTAAGGTCTATAGGTAGATGTCAGTGTTTTCATCTTTGAATAAAGAAAGACAGTGCTGAATTTTTATTTTCTCCCACAGAAAAAGCTGTGAGCACATTTTTTTTTTCAGGAACAGAGATAGGGATATATAGAGCAGTTGCTTCAGGCCCAGTGGATTGTTGAAATCTCTAAGCTTATTGTTTGTGCCTCTCATCTTATCTCAGCACTTTGGTGCAGCTTATATGATGGAGGATGAGTTGTGTGTGAATCAGAAGAGGTAAATCCTAGTGAGATTATAGAGGACAGCAAGGCAGTGAGAAAGAGAGCAATTATTAGGACCAAAATAATAATTGTGTTGTCTGGTTCTTTAGCTGGTATTACTGTTGATTTTCTCATTTATTTTTGGTGCTTCCTTTAATTGTATATATTGAATTTATCTATCATTGTCTGCCACCATAAAAAGTGATGTGTGTGTTTGTTTGTCTTTTAGCAAACTATCTCATATACCACTGGACAAATTGTAATAAAACTCTCAGAAAGGAATCATTGAAGGTTTCTCTGCAATTCATTAACTTTTGAAGTTAATCTGATTCAAATGGCCGCAACAACTAAATGTCCTGAATATACATAAATTGACTATAACTCAGTATAGATATTGAGTTAATATTTGGTGTGGTAGTAGATGAGAATCATTCTCAATACATACTCTGACTGCTAACAGATCGCACAAGATCTTTGTTTAAATATTTGGCCTGCAAGACAATGGACAATATGCATTCCTTCAAGGAGTTTCATCAATCATTTTTATCGTGTCACTATATTTTAGACTATTAGCTACATAACCAAGTATGTAGCTACTTGCAATAATGATCAATATTAAGATAAGCATGGTATTACTTTAAATTGTGTCTTACTTGAAATCTGGCATCCCTCTGAATGGAAATCAATAATTACAAGACTTATAAGTGCATACATAGAATATGTTTTCTTAAAACATTTTTTGTCTGTTCTTTAGATGAATCAAACCCAGTATTTACATAATTGTGTTTTCATCCTTTTCACACAAACATGCAATTTTATGCATGAACAGAAGTCACATAACCTTTGGTTAGAGGGGAAACTAACACACATGAAAATGCTTTTCCATCAACATCTATCACAAATATAGACTTGAAAAATACACACAGCTGGCTTTTATAATGGTAAACTCTAACTTCCATAAATTATAATGTAATGTAATTCATCAGATTTGATTGCTCTGCTTTACTTTGGAATGAAGGTAAAAATGAAACACATACTAAATATACAATCATTTCTAGAATAAACTTAGTTTTTGAACAGCAGAGCATAGAGTGTATCTGTATCTCATCTGCCTAATGTACTTCCATTTATAGTTTTAAAATCAGGCATAAAATTAGTGCCAGACCTTCAATAATTCTCTCTGGTCTTTTAATTGCTTCATATTGGCGTATTTATCTCATATTCCAAGCACTAAACATATTTCTAGTTCAAGTAGCTGCATTTATACATCTGATTATAACCATGTTAATTGTGATTTTAGCGTATAATTTTGTATAAATGTCATATTGTTGACACTTCCTGTGATATCTGTTGTTCATTTTAATCTTCGCCAGCATACAGGTGTAGGCAGTGCCTCTGAAGCTTTACTAAAAACAACATGACATTCTGTGATAAAAGAGTGACTGGAGCACTGATGAAAGTCTGCCTTTCACAGCAGCAGATGAAAACAAATGTACTGATGTTTGAGTGATGTTTTCATCTCAGGAGTGCAGACAGGTTGGAACCCATTGTGTGTCATTTCAGAGCAGAGAAGAAACAATATGACATTAATAGAATGGATTATTAATGACAAACTCATTTACTTCAGGAGTCTATGTCCTGCAATTCAAACTGGAACAATAAAAGTGCAGGCTGAGCAAATGAACTGACCCAAATGTTTCAGTTCACACTAAGATGTATCAAATGATATTATTTATGCCTTGGATGGGAAGCAACATTGTGCTGCCCTGTTTGAACACAGTGTGTTTTTGCAGATGTATATAAGTCCAGTTTTTTAAAGATTTTAAAAGGAGTTCCCCAAGGCTCAATTGTAGGTCCTGTTTTATTCTTTATTTTTATTAATACCATTGGTTTACAGCTGAAATGCACCTTTATGCATATGACACCATATTTTATTCAGCTGGCTCAATGTTTAACCTGGCTGTTGAGGAGCTTCAAATCACCTTTCAGCAGCTGCAGGCAACACTGTACAGATTAAGGTCGGTGCTTAGTGTGAATTAAACCAAATTCATGCTGTTTTGCTGATATGTGGGTGTAGGTATGGAAATAATGTCTATGATGCGCAGACCAACATTAGAAATTACTCTTGGTTTTGTTTATTTTACAATTTGAACAGGGTTTATTTTTACAGTCATGGCAATCATGTTCCCAGTGGTCTTAGTCTGGTGAATCTGAGCATAAAAACTATCAAACAGCACAAAGTCTTTATTACCCGGGAGTGTTCAGGTTTGTTTCAGTGAAGGCCGGATTCAAAGATGTGCTTTTCTTTTTTAACATAAATGTTTCACATAAATGCTCTTTTCTCCAGTCCTGATGGCAGCACAATGGATTAGTGGTTAGCACTGTTGCCTCACAGCAAGAAAGTTCTGGACCTGGGGTCTTTCTGTGTAGAGTTTGCATGTTCTCCTTGTGTTTGCGTGGGTTTACTCCGGTTTCCTCCCACAGTCTTAAAACATGCATATTAGGGTGCCTTCAGGCCCAGGCCTCCCTTGAAAAAGAGATCTGACATCTCAATGCGACGTGCCTGGTTAAATAAAGGTTAATAACAACACAATAAACTGGCTTCTTTCCAAATGTAAACCACACACTGACTCATCAAAACACAGAACTCAACTGTCTTCCTGGAGCTCATAAAACCTGTAACTGATTTATATAGTTGCCTTGTATACATTTTAGAACTTATGGGTGAATAAATGTATGTTAATATTTAACTTCAAAACACAATACAATCTAGAAAGTGAGGGGTCATGTTAGGGGACTAAAAGTCTTGTTTTGATGGAAAGAAAAAGTAGAAAGAAAAAAAAAAGAGTCACAGCTTGCAGACCGTCTCCCTCTGTCACACACACACTCTTTTTATCTCTTTGCGCTTTGTTAAATTGTTCTTGGCAGTGTGACATACAGGTCTCAGGTTGCTGTGATCCCTTCACCCAGCAAAATGAAAACAGGCACAAGTCCCACAACTGAGATTACCGATTGACACAACAGCGTTTAGCATATTTAACTCTAACTACATAATTATCCATAACTGTGAAAATCTGAGGCGATGTCATCGACCTTTAGTGTTTGTGCATGAGCATTGTAAATGGGTGACAGAATATTATTGGATAAAAGACCATGAAGGCCACTTACAGATGTTATAGAGCACTCAGGCTCTTAATTACTGCTTTGCTTCAAATGCCCCGTTACTAACAAGGTATTTATTTGCACTCCATAAAATAAATAGAACAGCCATAACAGCATGTGAACGTAAAAGTGTGGAGGGCTTGGATGAGGGCACAAGACCCATTCCTCAGTAGTTGTGACAAAAGATTATAATAAGTTCAAGTTCTGAAGTCAAACTAAGCTTTTTTTTTTTTTCAGAACAAGTTTAAGCCAACTGACTTTAAAAAAAACAAAAATATCATTGACTCAGCCACTTTTACAGATATTGTCCTAAAATTTGGTGTGTTAGTACCTGAGACTAATTCCCACCCAACACATACTCTGAGAGCAAAAAGAATTTTGCCCTTGACTATTTGCTGTCAAGTCTACTTGTCTGATAAAAAAATATCTCATCAACCACTTAATGGAATTTGATGAAATGTTCAGGAAACAATCATTGGATGTACATCTACAACTGAATAACTTTTGGAGTCAACTGAATTTAAGATGGCTGCCACAGCTAATTGCCCTCAGGAAACAATAAAATGGTTATAATTCAGTCAGTTTTACAGATGTTGTGCTAAAGTCTGGGGTGGTATTGGCTGAGAGTCATCCACAACACATACTAACAGTGCTACTCAATATGTGAGGTCTTTGCTTTAAACTTCAGCGTTAACAATTGAAGTCAACTCTGTGTGTCTGCTAGCAAAATATCTCTTAAACCACTGGATGTGTTTTAATGAACCTTTCTGGAAGTTTTCACAAAATGTACATCTACAATGGATTAACTTCTGGAGTCAATCTATTTAAAAATGGCCACCACAGACAATCAAATTTAGCCACCATGAAAATGACTATAACTTAGTCAATTTTACAGATATTGAGCTAAAATTTGATGTGCTGGTACCTGAACCACTAATTTATCACACATACTCTGAGCATGACATCTCACAATATTGAATGAGATTGTGCATAATGTTATTTTTACAGTTTGACCAAAATCGATGTAACTCCATTGTTTTTCAACATGAGATGATCTTAGTCTAAAAGTCTGTCATGAAAGGCAGTAGATAAAATGCATTCCCTCAAGGAATGCTAGACCTTTAATTTTGAAAAACTACATGAATTTACAAGAAGCCATTTCCGCTTTTGTAATCTTTTGAGAGCACATTGTCCGTAATTATTAGTAGCATACACACAATCCCACTAAAAACCCATTATGATTCCTTTTCTTCCTTTTCACTATTTCTCAGCTCTTCCTTTACATCTGGGGATAAAAGACTCCCTGCAGTTAACATTTGCAACATCTGCTTGCAATTTAATTTGTTAAAGTAATAATAAAGAAGTGGAGCACCAGTCACGCAAAAGTTAATCTCCAAGCATTTTGAACAAAACACATGATCCATTTTCTGTCTAAGGACTTTCTGCTAAATATTGCATTCCCTGTAGCCTGAATACTCTGGCCTGAAGGTGCAAAGGAACATTTGACAAGAGCAGACAAGACAGGAACTATAAATTCATATAAAATGCAAATAACACTAGCTGAAGTGAACAAACAAATAGGTTCTACAAAGGAAAATGCTGCAGGAAAAACTAACAGAACATAAAACCAGAAGTAAATCAAAAGCAAGAGACATAAGCAGAACATAATATAAATTAAAAGAACTAGCAAATAAAAAACATTCTGACTTTGTTTACAGGTGTCAGCTATGTCAATGTCATTTTCTACTAAGCATATCAAAATGCCATCAAAAGGGAAAAAAAACCTGCTGCAAGTCAGTTCAGCTCAGGTTTTCTGTTCAACTTGTGACTAAACTCAGTGAATGTTTTACCTCAAAAATTGCTGTGATTTGATGGAGAAACAAAAAGTTTTCATACAATAAATCAAATTAATCTATAATCTAGAAGTAAATTCTACTTTAAGTGTTGATTTATTGACTACAGAATAATAAAATAAAAGTTTGTTGCTCAAACTAAATATGAGATGGCTCTGGTAAAGATTACAACCAGCAGGGTTTGACAACTACTACAGATTTTCTGCACAAGGCAGGACATTAAAATCAAGGCAGAACTTTTTTATATTTGCAAGGAAAGTTTAGTTAGTTTCTAGGATGTTATGCAGAAATTCTGCTTTAATTATGGTAAAAAGCCTAACACATAAATGCCCATCTTTAATACACAGTCATCTATGTCATCTATGAGTTGCTGATGATGTAGTTTGGTCCTGGCAACAGCCATTTATCGCATTAACAGAACAACACAACACATTTTTATTCTGTAATCAAATGTATTTTATGCAGCCAAAAACTTATCTCAGATTTGCACCTTGCAAGTGTCGATTTGCCATTTTCACAAAGGTTTGACTGGATAAATCTCTGCAACGTAGAGTAGGTTTAAACTGCATTTTTATCAATAAAAGATGTCATAAAGAGAACAACCAAGAAACAAAACCATGCAATCATGATGCCTAATCCCAACCAGGAATCGCTGGTGTTACGTAACCTTAACCAAAGCTTCTTTTGGGGAAAATAAATAAATAAATCAAGTCAAACAGTGAGTGAAATTGTAGAAAAAGAGTGAATAAAAAAAGATGGAACCCACTGAAAGTACTCATTTGCATACAAGGTTTTGGAAAAAGTTTTGGTTGTTCAGACTGGAGAAGACTGTCTTTTTGTTGTCACCCATGTCAAAAGTCAACCCCAGAATCATCACCTAAAAAAAGAGCTTATATGTCTTTCTGACTTACCAACATTTTATTTTGTCGTCTTGATTTGTTTTTTCTTAACAAATTCACCAGAAAACACATTTAGATAAAGCCTACCTACAGGCTAAAGTGGAATGAAAAACAGAGCATTTCAGACAGAAGGTGGCAAAAGGTGCTGCCGCTTAGTCATTTAGTTAGTTAGTTAGTTAGTTAGTTAGATCGTGTTTTGTCTGCCTTTTGGAGCAGACATAAATCACCCTCCTTCTCTGGTCATGTGTGTGTTTGCGTGTGCACAAACAAGAGAGACCGTGTGTGTTTTGTACGTGATGGGGTCTTAGTTTGAACTCTGTCAGCTGCACACACACTCCGGCTCAGTGCTACGGGGAAATGTGGGCGTTATGTCTGCCAGGCCTTTTACACTTGGCTTGTCTACATGCATTACTAACACAGATACACTC
The DNA here is from genome assembly GCA_028566095.1 of Kryptolebias brasiliensis. NCBI lineage: Eukaryota > Metazoa > Chordata > Actinopteri > Cyprinodontiformes > Rivulidae > Kryptolebias > Kryptolebias brasiliensis. Next base: position 8,667,194 of record JAOXNZ010000030.1, read on the forward strand.
ACTCACAGACACAAATGTGGACACACATGCCAAACACACACACATGCTAAGAGACTTGCTAAGTCATACTTGCACACATACATATCTAAATCCCCCCCCACACACACACACACACACATGCTAAGAGACATGCTAAGTCATACATGCACACATGCATAACTAAATTTACACACACACACGCAGGGGCAGAGTCCATTGAGGATTTCATCTCAATAAATAGTTAATATTCAAACTGGCTGGGTCTGTCAGCTACATGAAGCTGCCGTTTCTCTAATCCACTTTTCGGTCTCTGTTGATGTGTGTGTCACTTCTTGACACAACCAGCACATTAAGATCATGATTATTTTACACACCTTACTCAAACTCTTAACCTTAACCATTTTGATTTAATTGAAGAATTTACATTATTGTGACTTCTTCCTTGTAAACAAAGCGAGGCATTCGCCCACTTGATGATTGCGTAAACAGATCTGCATCCCCACAACATGAGTTAATAGGCTTCCAGCACTTACATACACACTGATTTCATGGCTCTCCCTGCTGCAGAGCCTCGGCTAATTCAGATTTAGGATGCCATGTTTATTAAGGTGACGTTAATTCATCATGGCTTCAGCTCAGTCAGAAGGCACTCTAACCTCCTATCTTTGCATCCAGTAGATGGCCTCATCGAGCCTCTTGTGCCGACTAGAAGCAGGTTCAACCCGGGACGTATAGCCTGTTCTTTTTTAGCTCATCTTTTGATTTTTCATGCTTTTTTTAAAATCAGATATTTGATGTAAATGACGACCAATGTTGACTATAAAATTATAAAATATAGGTTATTAATAGAGTATTTATTCCTTGTCATTTCAGGGACTACACAACTTGTCCGCGCAGTTTTATTCCTAAAAGAAATCCCTGACACTTTAACTTTAAAAAAAATAATAAACACACAACTTAAAACCTTTAGATATCAGACGTTAAGCCGTGTAGGTTGAGCTTACTTGGCTTTGCCCTGACAATCTCCCTGGATGGAGCAGATGTGGCAGAGACCGTGGCGCACAGCGGCAACGGAGCGGAGAGAGAGGAGCGCGCACGGAAGCGCTCTTGGAGAGATCACAGTCATTCCCATCACTCTCCAGCGGCCAGTCACACCCGTTGTCACATCGCAGAACAGCCTGACTGAATGTTGCACAACAAAGGATGACGCGTGCAAACACGAGAAAAACGAAAAGGAGCCATAAAAGACCCGAGGACCGCGTCAACACAGACTCCCCATGGAAGAGAGCGCAGAGAGGGTGAGCTCTTTTACAAAAACTTGGCTTCAAAATACACGTCGGTGGTCGATTTAAGGTGGAATGTTTTCATTATTTGTTAAATTAGTGGTTGGGTTTTGGGTAAGAATATATGTCAAATCGATTCAAAGACGCTTCAACGTTTCCAGAGCTGTCCAATCGTGCCACGCAGAAAGGCGCACGTTTTTGGACAAAAAAACCCCAAAAAGAATAGATGGACTGCGCTTGTATTTCAAGGACGTAAAAACGGAGATCAAACTGAACCTGAAATAATTCAGGTGGCTGGCCAGAAAACTTAATTTTTGAAATAAAGCAGATGCTGCCCTGCGTTGGCATAAATGGCTAAAAACGTGTGAGGAAATACCTTTACCTTAACCATGAACACAGCCTTGACTGTTTTTAATACATTTTGCTCCTGAATCTGACTTGATTTTAAAAGGGGACAGTTGAAGTCTTGAATTAATTTCTTTGCTCAGAACTCCAGCAGGAAAAGAAAAGTGGCTAGAAAGTGTGCCAAAACAAATAGTTTTTTCCAAGTACTTTTAACAGAAAATTATATTATAATTTAAAAAAGCCACCTAATAACTGGGGTGGATCCAGCGACCAATATCATCAGAGGAACACGCCTCAAAGATCATTAAGCAAATCAGATAAACGCAGCACAAAAACCATCAATATGAGGTATTGATGTGGTGGTATATAAGCCTAATGATTGGCAAAACCTCTGTTGACTCAAAAGCTCAGCAACAACATGCTGTGGAACTTTTGCCCAAGGCTTCGTAGTTGCATGCAATAGACAGAGGGGAAATGAAGGACTTTTCTTGAACAATATATGTTTTTTTTTATTTTTGTTTCAGAGAATTTTATGAAGAAACTGCTGACAGAAAGAACAAATGCAAACAACAGCTGGAAAATTCCCCTCGCGCTACAATCTAGAATGTCGACTGCCAGCTCTTCTGTTGCAGGATTCTGTGAACTTGGCATTTTGTGGACCAGAATTTCTGAAGAAAAATTTTGTGAAACATTTATAGCGTTGCTTGCATGAAAATGGTGGTTGCGACAAGAAGCCTGAGGATAACTCAGTCAGTGGGAGAGCTGGTGCCGAGACAGTTCAGTTCTCCACCAACGACACTGTCCATCTAAAACTCCCAAGAGAGGCACAGCTGCTGCAGGCTGGGGATGTGATGGGGTGACTGCTGACATCCTCCTTCACCCACCCCCCTCTCTCACTTTATTAGCACTGTACTAAAAACAATGGATGCAAATTTCTCAACCGTACGAGATGGCAAGCAGCTCACGCCAGAGAGAGACTCGTCCAAACGCGTTTTGACAGGATGCTTTCTCTCCCTGCTCATCTTCACCACGCTGTTAGGCAACACCCTTGTGTGTGTCGCCGTCACCAAATTCCGACACCTGAGGTCGAAGGTCACAAACCTATTTGTTATCTCATTGGCTATTTCTGACCTTCTGGTAGCTATTTTGGTAATGCCATGGAAGGCAGCCACAGAGATTGTGGGGTTTTGGCCATTTGGAGCATTCTGCAATGTCTGGGTTGCATTTGACATCATGTGTTCCACTGCCTCCATCTTGAACCTATGTGTCATCAGTGTCGATCGTTACTGGGCCATCTCCAGCCCATTCCGTTACGAACGAAAGATGACCCCAAAAGTGGCGTGTCTGATGATCAGTGTAGCATGGACCCTCTCTGTACTTATCTCCTTCATCCCAGTTCAGCTGAACTGGCATAAAGCTGAAACCACCAGCTACTCAGAGCTTAATGGGACCAGCGACCTGCCCCCTGATGACAACTGTGACTCCAGCCTTAACAGAACCTATGCCATCTCCTCCTCCCTCATCAGCTTCTACATCCCTGTGGCGATTATGCTCGTCACGTACACCCGGATCTACCGCATCGCCCAGAAACAAATCCGGAGAATATCTGCCCTGGAGCGAGCAGCAGAGAGTGCCAAAAACCGCCACAGCAGCATGGGGAATAGTTCGAACATGGACAGTGAGAGCTCATTTAAAATGTCGTTCAAGCGAGAAACCAAAGTCTTAAAGACACTCTCGGTCATCATGGGTGTGTTTGTGTGCTGCTGGTTGCCCTTCTTCATCCTGAATTGCATGGTTCCATTCTGTGAAGTCAACCTGCCAGACGGGTCCACAGAATTCCCTTGCATTAGCTCCACCACTTTCGATGTGTTTGTGTGGTTTGGCTGGGCAAACTCCTCCCTCAACCCCATCATTTACGCCTTCAACGCAGACTTCCGCAAGGCCTTCTCCATCCTCCTGGGGTGCCACCGGCTCTGCCCGGGGAGCAACGGCATTGAGATCGTCAGTATTAACAACAACATGGGCGCCCCTACCTCCAACCCCAACTCTCAGTATCAGCCCAAGAGCCACATCCCGAAGGAGGGAAACAACTCTGGAGGTTATGTGATTCCCCACAGCATCCTGTGTCAAGAGGAGGAGTTACAGAAGAAAGATGGATGCGGAGGAGGGGTGATGGAGGCTGGAATGGGGAACAATACTCTAGAGAAACCCTCCCCAGCCATGTCTGGGAATTTAGACAGCGACACAGAGGTCACTCTGGAAAAGATTAATCCCATAACTCAGAATGGGCAGCATAAAACTGTGTCATGTTAAGAAAATATTGGCAAAGGTGGATTAAAAAAAAGAGAAAAGCTTAAAAAAAGCCCATACAGGAGAACAGTGAAAAGAAACATGAATTAGAAACAAACATTTCTGAGAATATAACAAGAATATAACCAAGTGACTGTCAACAAAAATTCATGAGGAAAAACAAAAAGACCTACAGAATGTTTTCAAGTTAATGCACTTTATCCTGGATATAACTATCTGCAAAATACGTTCAGCATTTATTGATGAAATTATTACATTTGATGATAAATGTTGAAAACATGTACATTAAAGCAGAAAACCAATGCATTTGTATACATTTTTACGCATTTTCAAAGATGTATACATCTGCATGTGGATACTGTACAGTAATGTCACTATTCCAGAAGGAAATATATTCAGAGAAGGAAAAATGTAGTATTAGTAAAATATCATATAGGTAGGTGCTTTGTATATGTTTCATGAACGAGGGAACAATGTGAGTAAAGTATTGCAGTAAAATTAGGTACTTATTGCAGTTATTTATCTTCATTACATTTGAAATGACAGTTTTATTGCAAAATTAACACTTGTATTTTATTGGTAATTTAGTTGACTTTTTTTCAGATGCCAAAGTAACAGTGTTCTGATTCAAGCTAAATGAAGTGAGGGGAAGATATTCAAGAGATAGTCATATATGTTCAGAGGTCCAGCTATATGTGGGAAAGAGAAAGACATGAACGCGAAGTACTTATTGCTGTGGTTTGCTTTCTATTCCTATATCCTATTTCTGATTGATCTCCAGCCAGCTATGACTGAACAGTCATCTGAATGTTCCTTCATTTTTTGACCTTGCTACCTTTCTTTTTTAATCAACTTTGTCTCCATCTCTGCTGCTCTTTAGCAAAGCAATTCATTTTCTTCTCATCTATAATTTTCCTGCTTTTTTTTTTTGTCAATCTCCTTTCTCCTTCATGTGCCCTCTGTCTCTTGCCCTCAACAGGCTATTTTGTGCCTGCACCGTGCCTCTTAATTTTGTCTTTCTGTCTCCACACCATCTCCTTTGGCAGTCCTCCATTTTAAGTCCTAAATCTGTCTACTCAAAGTGGAGCTAATGGTTCTTTGCTTGGCAAGTACAATCAGTTCATATTTAAAATAAGAATGCAAATGTTTAAACGGATACCCTTTGCAGATGTAGAGAGGAGGCGAAGCAGCAGGTTCATTCAGCCGGAATGCAAGTGACACTTAGTGACCTTTTGCAAACTTGCAGATATCAGATTTTGTAAATTGCTCATGCTGGGAGCCATACTGTGCTGTAGTGATGATGTGGAGCATGCAGTGTGACAGTCGGTCTGTTTGCAGAGGTATAGTCACAGACATAACACCATTATGAAGATTACCCCTGAGATACCAGACTTGGTTTTTGTATTTGAACAGCTGTAGCTTGATAAACAATGGTTGAGATTAGCCCTAATGGCATACTCTACAGAAGGAGCACAATGGTTTTAATAAAAGGCTCCAGATTTCACAATGTGATGTTAAAATAAAGCTGGGTGTAATAATACATGCAATTTTAAACAGTTTGCTTGTAATTAGTCCTGTTTACTTATAAACCAAATTCCACAATGTTTAAATAGCTCTAAACTTTGATAATCATAAAAGAAATAGTCCAGATCTTTTAAAGTGGGATTCTGTGGAAAGGTTGAAAACAATCATGATCTTAGCTGTTGTAGATAACTCTTTAAACAGCCTCAGTTTGAAGAAATAGATTTTAATTTTGACTGGACTGACGAGCTAACGACTAATCAAGGCCAAATTTGATTATTGCCCTTTAAAAAATTTTATAGTGGTTTATGTCCAAACTATTTTACAAACAGTTGCACCACCATCAGTTTTACATTACAGTGTTATTCGGACAGAAAGTTTATAATATTCCCACCAAACGTGCCACCACTGCTACAGGAAGTGCAACTGCTAGCTGCTGCCACTATTCATGCTTGCAGATTACTACAGAATTCTATGTAAATAAATGTATATTATGAAACTGATGACTATAAAGAATAATTAAATAGTGCCAGCCTGAACCATTGTGATTTTTTAAGATTACATCTGAGCCAGGGCAATCCACTTTGGTCTTAGTTCAGCTCAGACTAACTGTTAGCTCATCATTTTAGTCAGATTTTAACTATTTCTGCAAACTAGGTTTGTTAAAAGAGCAATCTACAACAGGTAAGATATTATTTGTTCATAACGTTCCCATAGAACCCCATTTCAAAAGCTCTGAATTGTTTCTTTAAGCACAATAATTACACAAGTATTATGTGTTAGAATAGTGGTTCAGAACAAAAGATCAAGAGCCAAGAACGCTGAAGCAGCAAAACGTGTTTATTTGACTTTAAGATTTATTTCTTCTTTGAAAAATAGAAACCTACTTTTTCTTTCATAGTTTACATAAATATCATAAAAAAATAAAAGCTGTCGAAACATGGATAAGGGAACATAAAAAAAGATAAAAAGTTTATTCACTGTCACTCCTTGAATCATGTAAAACATTATTTATATTCACTTTCATCTAAACTGAATGGCATTGTTATGTAATGTATGAGCCCACGTAAGTTTCAGATATAATTAGCTTGCAAGTCAAAGTTTGTACATTGACTCTTTCCAGTCTTTTTGGTGTTGCTGGGGAAAGAATACTCTGCAACATGCTTTCTGACATTGTGTGCTGAGCGTTCGCAGCATGCTGTTTATGTCCATGAAGGCGTGAAACTGTTGAACATCAGAGACAGAGAGTCGATCCAATAGAAAGCAATTGGTCTTGAATAAAGCATTTGATTTTCCTGCACTGGAAAATCCAATGCTGTCTAGATGGCAGCAAAGCGAGGGAAAGCTTTTAGCTCAATATGTTGCTTTGGCTTGTGCCACAAAAGCATCCTCATTGTCCTTTCTGCTGCCCTGCAACCTCCCACTTGCTGCCCTGATGTTTGTAAAGTGCAAATTGAATTAGCACCCTTTGGTTTTTTATTTAATTTGACGTAAGAAGTGCTCGAGGTACAAAAGGTACCACATGCTGTGACTTCCCCTTATGCTCTCTAATCTCTCTCTTTTACATACGATCATCTACATCATCTCAGCATCCCTCCCTGCTCACCCTGCACCAGCTCCTCGACATTTACTCCACAATTATTTCCAAACACACGCCAGCTCCAACATGTGATAAAACACGAAGTGAGTCTAATCTTTCAGGATTGGACATGAAAGGAAACTGCCTTGGGGAGGACTGTTCCTCCTCCCAATCCCCCCTCACTCCCTACACCTCCTTCCTCCTCCGTCTCTTTCTCTTTTCTCTTGGCTGCCTCTGTCAACATGATGAGCGCTCGTGATGTTAACAAAGATGGAATTTATTATTAAACAGACAGATTCGACTGTTTCCTTTCTGAAATCTACGTCAAAACGCCAAATCAATGCCCCAACATTGTTTTTAGTGCTTTCTTTATCAAACTTCTCATTTCTGTCTGAATGTGGCTGTACTTCAGCGCATGCTTTGATTTAATCAGTGTTTGATAACCTAAAATTTGGCACGGGCACTCTCAAAGAGATTAATCTGCCATTTCTGGTGAACGTCTTTGATATTCACTGACTTATACCGTGGTTATTATATATGCTGCTTGTATACACACTAAAAACTGCTGGGTTATTAGGATAACTCAACTGTTGTGTTAAAGTTGTTGCGTCATAGGTTGGGTTGATTTGACTAAATATTTGGTGAAAAAGTTTGACCCAGCAGTTGAGTCTGATGTGAGCCATGTCATTTGTCACAGTCCACCATTTTAAACTAGAAATTGGCCAAATCAGACCTGACTGGACCTCTGCATTAAGATGTAATAAGTAAAGATTAGAAAATTGTAAGAAAATATTTAACCTGGTTGGCTTTGTTATTAACTGTAGTTTGCTCTAGATAGTGAGTTTCGGTTCTTAAAATAGCATTAGTTGGTGGTAGTTAGCTGACATTAAAAGCAGTTAGTGCTAGCTAGCAATCCCAAATTGTAATGAGCTAAAATCTAGATTTTTGGCTGTTCAAGTCAACTTTTTAGTAGCTCTAAATCATCTAATTAGTAACTTTATCCAAAATTTTAGGTTGAAAACTTAACTTGGTCAAACTGATAACCCAACCCTGCTGAGTTAAAACTACCCAGGGTTGACTCGCTCCAAATTTGACCCAGAGCTGGGTTACAATTTGGGTTGTTTTTAACCCAGACGTTTTTAGTGTGTACATTTATAGAAACCTCCAATTCTGAATTATGGCTGTCTGAAGGCCATCAGATTGTTAGCTCTGTCAGTCATTTTGTAGTTTCTACCTTTTTAAGAGAATACCAATGTCAGGCAAAAATGCACAATGTTTCCACTTGATGTAGAGCGTTTCCTCTAGGCAGCCCTACAAGTTGCTTTGGGGAGCTATGGTGACAGAACGTGGTCTCTCAATAAGTGTAGCAAACATGGCGCATGACAACATGAACTAATTTGACAGCACAGATTCTCTCAGTCTAAAGGTCAAGCAGACATTGGACTCCGGTGCTGATAGTAGAGCCACTTTAATGATGATGTTTCACCTCATTTAACTGTCTATTGTGATGACAGACTCCCTACCTCAACCTCAATTATGTGGCAGATATTGAAAAAAAACATTTACTTAAACAATGGCAGTAATAAAAGTTGGGGTTTGCAGGGATGGAGTATTGTGTGATGATGTTCAAAAATGTTGTGATAAACTCAAGTGCTTTCTATCTTTCAGAATCCTTAATGTGTGTAGCAGACTTAACATGCTGTATATTTTCTCCATTGTGGGATTAAAATGTGCAGTAAAATGCAACGGCCAATGACAGTTTATGTATTAACTTTATGTACATGTTTCTGGTGTTCATCCATAAAGTGATGTCAAAGATTAAAACCATTTAGTTTACGGTTTGTACAAGAAACTAATGTGCTCTTCCTGTAAAATAAACATGTATGGATGTTCTTTTTTTCACGTGCCTTTGTTGCATTGTCTTTCCTTAAAAGGGGTTTATAATTGAGGGTATATGGTGTACCTTTGACTCCCAGTGGGTATTGGAAGATCATGCTACTGCAGAGGATCAATGGGGATTGATTTTGAACTGTGACGCATTTTTTTTTTTTTCCAGCTCCCTGAGCTTGCTGTCCTCTCTGACTTTACTCCACTTTTACGTAACCCGACTGTCACTTCACAGTCAACACAACCTCTTCCTCCACTCACCCCCTTTTCTTATGTGTCTGCTCTCTCACTTTGACCGGAAAGTAGGGATCAAACACATAAAGACTCTGACAATACAGCGACACCTAAATTTTTGCATTTAGCTGATATTTAATGGGTAAATCTCAAATTTTCTCTCCCAACAAGTCAGGATTTGTGGCATTTTTAGATGTACAAGGTTTTTTCAACAAGTTACCAAATGTTTAAGAAAAAGTCAAAAGATTAGGACCCTGACTTTAAATTTTTGTGTGTTGAACATTGATTGATGATCTGTCATCATCCTATTTAGTTGAAAGTTACTTTGTCACTATTTATCCTGCAGGCTAGACTAGATATCTGATAATGAGACAGGTTGAAACAGACTTTGAGTATACTGCTTTGTTGCTCTGTAATTACAATAATCAATCATAAAGGTATTAAAACTGCAACTGTTCTGAATGATGAATCACCAGAGGGCATATTTTTAATGAAAGAAGCAAAAAAATGAATATTTCATAATTGTGTGAATCAGTTGCATGGGTGATTTTGTTCATGAGTTGATCCTGAACCATCAAACAGTACAAAAGTAGTAATGTCCTTAATTTTCAGAGCTCTCTTCAACATTAATTATTATTTCTGTGCATTATTGGAACTATTGCTAACCCTAAAGCAGTGGTTTCAAATCCTGGTCCTGGAAGGCCAACTATCCTGCATGTTTTAGGTGTTTCTCTGCTGCGACTCACCTGATTTCAATGACTGAGTGATTAACAGACTTCTGTAGAACTTAAAGACCTGCTGATGAGCAGAGAAACAACTAAAACATGGTGGATAGTGGCCCTCCAGGACCAGGGTTGGACATCACTACCCTGTTCTTCAAATACAGATTTTTGCATTATAAACATGCACTAAAATTAAATATACTGTAAAAAATCATTCTTGTTTTTTTTTTGTTTTGTTAAGTTTTGTAACTAACTTTGAACATTGTAGACTGTAAGAAAGACAATGAAACAAACCAAATTGAACTCAACTAAACTGAATACATTTTATTTTATTTAAAATTACTTATAATGCAGGATGCTAGCAGACTTCATTCAAATCAATTGTTTTTCCAACTCAGTTGAGCTCAATTATAATCCAATTAAGTTTAAAGAAGTCAAAAATCAAGCCAAAAAAGGAAAAAAGAAAAAAAAAAGTTCAACCAAGAAATTTACTAAATTGTGATTCTTCACTTGGATTTAATCCCTCATCCTGAGCATGGACAGGGTGGTCACAGTAGAGAATTATCTTACAGGAGGAGACTTCCAGAAGAACCAAGCTCAGGAAACCATCTGCCTCGACTGACTGCAGGGGGATGAGGACAGAAAAGGAAAAAAAACAACCGCAAAAGCAACAGGCCAGGAAAGACTGCTGTGGGAAAAAAAAACACCTTTGGTTTAAGACAACAATAAATGCTTACGGACACAATCAATAGCAGGGAAAGCAAGGCAAAGTTTTAAGGACTCTGAAATAAAGAAACACTGAAATCCACCCCATATACAGTATGAACTTTTAAGAATAACACTGTTTACATTTTCTGTAAATTGACAGAAAGGGCCAGTAATTGGCTCAATAAACTTCAAAAACTAAACATTAGTTAATGTTTAATTTCATTATTTAGAAGGTTAATGTATGAACAATAGTTAAGTGCATACTGTAAATACACTGAAGACTAAAACCAGACATGAATATTAAAGAGAAGCAAACAAGATAATCAACCAGCCAGGATGTAAAATCAAGCGTGCGTCAGTAAACATGGTTTGTTTTTGTGTGCAAGCATTTTAACAAGCATGCATTTGTGCCACAGCAATTGGAGGGCGAGGTGAGCCTGGGGAAAAGGTGCAGTGAGCTCATCAGTTTAGCTGCCGTTTGGTAGAAATGCTTCGTCAGCCTGCTAGTGTGAGTCTACAGAGGTCTGAAACACATGCCAAGCAGAAGAAAGGTGTAACCTCTTGTTGCTTTTACGTATGCTTAACCACTCACAACACTTTAATACTCAAGGGTACAATTCACCAATTATCAACTTGCTTCTCATTCGTTCCTAATTAAGCAGTCATGAATTATTCATTATCTGCTAAATAATGTAGGATTGATAGTTAGTCAGTGGCAGGATTCCCAGTTTTTCAGGTTACAGGTAATGACTTACTAAGCATTTATATCTCAAGGTTTTTCTAAAAAAGTAAGCCTATTATCTACATGACAATCAAAATATAACAAAAAAGAGGGAAAAAATCAGAAGAAAAAGGTACATGCAAATTACATTGGCTACATTTCAGCACAAGTAGTTTATAACTGTTTCCTGTTTATGTCTTGTTGCAAAAAAACATAATAAATTGTGGTCTTTCTGTATGTGTCTAAGACAAAGTCAATATAAATGACTTTTCTTTGTCTTGTGCTTGCGTCTTTACTCAGATATGCTGTCCACCAGAATGGTCAAGAAACATGTATACATAAATATATATATACAAATTATTTTCTGCAGTGCAGCTTTTCTACATTTAAAACCATTAAGTCTTCCTTAGATTATTAATTGCCTCAATCCAATAAATACAGACCCATCTAAGTACTTACTTTATTTTTAATAAGACAACAAAACAAGAAGCTTATTCTGATTTGACAGAAATGTAATGTCTTTCATTGGTGAGATGTTGCATTACTTCTGGTAAATGTGTGCTTAAAAATATCCAGCAGAAAAACCAAAGCTATCAGTCAGGTTCATTCTACATGCTGCATAATGCAAAACAACACAGCACTTGGATGTAAAATAAAATAAATGACTTCTGATTTTCCATTTTAGATCTTCAGACAGAGAAGCACCATCAGATAACCTGATTCAGCCTTACAGAGGGGCCGATGGACAGGAGCAGGGTCACAGCGGAAATACTGTCAAGGTTAATGATAGACTGCAGGCAGCAAAATGCAGCACAGGGTTGGTCTTATGTGTGTGAGATGTGCATGGATGCACTGTGCTGTAATGTCCTTATGTAACAACAGCATCACTCATTCAGCTTCTTTGCTCGGACACAACTTACCAGATAGGCAGCAGCCTTCCCCAGAGCCTCTATAACATTTACTAATACTGTCCAAGAAAAGTAATCAGAATGATCATATTAAAACGTAAATGTTTTCAGATAAACTCAAATCAGATAATCTTCTAAACAGTAGCCATGCTTCATGCAGGTAGGGAAAGCCCCAGGGTTATTTATAGATTAACTCTATTTTTCACAATTCCTTCAACATCCTAATGCTGATCTTGTGTATTTTTTTTTTTCAGTATCACTTTGTGACTTTTTAGTGACCCATTATTGTTAGCAGAAGCTGCATAAAACAGCAAAGATTATCAGATGAAATTATTAGTTTATTTAGTTTAAAGTACAATTGTAGTTGTTGTTTGGATCTGTGGATTTACAGTTATTATAAGTGATCATTAGTTTTGGCAGATATGTTTAAAATGACGTCAGAGTACTCAACGGTACCTAGATCATCACATAAACACAAAATCTTTTCCTGAACAGATCATAATGAAATTTTCTAATTCAACTGTCTGCTCAAACAAGTCAAAGCTAATATAATAATAACATCCTTAACCAAAAAATCTAACTGAAACAACATTTAGTTGTTCCTTCAGGGCGAAGCATCGAATGCTGTCATTTAGCAAGTGCCTGATGTCAAAATAAAAATAGAGGTAAAAGAAATCTGCTCCCTCAATTTGTAAACTATATTTATCTTGCATCATTCTGTAAAAAAAGAAAGGAGAAAGAGTTCATAGAGTGTCCTTGTGTGTCTCTGAGGGATCACAAGTGGAAATGTCTCACCATCTGGAAGCTCTGTAAAACCAAAATAGGAAAGTATAAGAATGAAAGATCACAATTTATGATGTAATATGACCATGACATTACACAGCAGAAATAAAACTGAAATAGCTTTGATTCATAAGGTCATAGTTTTATATCCTTTCCTTGTTGTTTCTTACATTTTTGCGTTAAAGACCGTGATGCATGTTTGACTCTTGGCCTTGCCGCAGCATTTAGACATTATTTGAATTTCTTGCATTGTGTCATAGCATTTTTTTGTTTAATTTAGAAAAATACTTATCTTATATCCTTTTAGAAATGCATACAACCTCAACTGACTCATTTCAGTCAAAAGAATACTGATTTAACTCCAAGCTATACCTGAATGTCTGAGTTCCAGCTATCCTGGAGCCCAGCTATCCTTGGAAGATTGGCTCTAGTTCTGAGCCAGATGTCTCTGATCAAATTGCAGAGTGTTGAGTGCAGCAGTTTGGTTTATGCCGCACCTTCTCTCACATACAGATGAAACACATCAACCAGATGATGATGAAGACTGTCTCCTTTTATTTGGTGAAAGATAATCTTTCTTTCAAGCTAATAACACCTAACCCTTTACTGTAACAGCAGACATATTGAGTATTATTGGATGAAAACCATGTCTAATGATCATAAATAATGTCCACGTTTTTTTCACTTTCTCAGAAAACCTTGACAATCAGTCGGGATGCATAAAATCAGTAGCTTTTTCGAAGTTAAATGCAGTTATTGTGAATACACCTTTGCATTCCCTTAAGGTCTTTAATAAAACCAGTTGCTTAAAAAAGTAATATGCTTCATTCCATCCATCCATCCATTTTCTTTACTTTTTCTGTTCAGGTTCAGGGGAGCTGGTGTCTATCTCCAGCGGTCATTGTGTAAGAGGTGGGGTATACCCTGGACAGGTAGCAAGTCCATCACTGGGCTGCTTCCATCCCTTGAAATACTGCATTTTTAGTGCAATAAAAAAATCAAATACAAAGAAACCTAAGAGAAAGAAACCTGCAGGTTGGAGAAGGTGAAAGAGCTTCATTCCAAGCTGATTTAAGTGCATAAAACACTGGGAAAGCAAGTGACTACGAGAGAAAATCAGACAAAACCCTTGAAGGGCAATTGGTGCAGATTAAAAAGAAAAGAAAGAAAAAAAAACACATTTTCACAAAACAAACCATATTGAATGAAAAAGCACATGACCTTACTAAGACTGAGTGAGAATATAAAGGCACAAAAGGAGGCAAGGTTTACTGTGATGAATATAGTTATGGTTGAGGAAAAAATAAAGGAAGCATGAAAAAATGTTCTTTTAAAACATTTCAGTCAGGAGCGACAAAGTTTTACTTGCTTAATTTCCCACTTTTAGTCATATTCAGACATAGAGTATGTCTCTTTCATTGATGTTCCTCATGGCTTTATTTGGACATACCTATAATAAAAACAGAGAAAACCTTGGTGTACGTAATATAAGCTATTTATGCAAGATCAGACAGCAGATTCAGTGAGATATAAAACCAAAGTCCTTGTAAAGTCAGCATCTTTGTATTGCATGCTCTATAGCTCTGAAAATTTAGCATTTCAAAGGATGGGAGCAGCTGAAAAAAATACTTTTCTAAGCAGTTTCATTAAGGACCTTAAGGAAATGCATGGGGGTATTCATAATAACTGCACTCCACTTAGAAAAAGCTACTGATTTTATGCATCCTGACGGATTGTCAGTGTTTTCCAAGGCAGTGGAAAGATCTTGGACATTTTTTATAATCATTAGACATGGTTTTCATTCATGAATAGTCAATATTTCTGCTGTTAAAGTAATGGGTTTAGGTGTTATTAGCTTGAGAGAAAGACTATCTTTCACTACATCAAAAGAGTCAGTCTTCACCATCATCTGGTTGATGTGTTTCATCTGTATGTGAGAGAAGGTGCATCATAAACTAAACTGCTGCACTTAACGCTCTGCAATTTGTTCCCATACATTTGGCTCAGAACTAGAGCCAATCTGCCAAGGACAACTTGGCTCAGCCTCAGAGATTTGAAAAGGAACTCAGACAACCAGGTAGAAAGGGTTGTGGACAGGTTTTCTACATAAAATGAGAAATATGCTACGAAACAAAACCAAAGATCATGACTGTAGTAAATGTTAGAAATTCAAATAATGCCTGAATTCTGTGGCAAGGCCAACACTCAAACATGCAGCACTGTCTTTTAAGAACTGACAAGGAAACAATATAAAACTGTATGACCTTATGATTCAGAGATATTTCAATTTTATTTATGCTGTGTCATGTCATAGTCATATTTCATATTGTTTTCCTAATTTGGTTTTACAGAGTTTCCAGATGGTGAGATATACCCACTTTGTGATCCATCAGAGACACACAAGGCCAATCTGTGAACTCTTTTTTTTACAGATAAAGATTCATGGTATTCTTGAATGACTTGTCTTCCTCTCACATTCTGCCCATGGGACTCGGGCCCTGTTTCATTCATGTCATTTCATCTTTTTGTTTTATTAAATTTTGTTGAGTAGCAATTTTAAATAATGTGTCCTTGAACTTCATCTTTACCTCTGCGAGAAAACTCTCAGAGGTCTCTTTTGACAGCTACTTCAATCATTACTGGAGTGCCGTTGAGATTGATCATTTTTGCTGCTTCTGTCTGAGTCGTCTGCTTTCATGAAAAACAAAAGTTGGTTGAATGACATCACAGAAGTCACTCACAAACACTTCACTGTACGGGATGTTGATCACCGTATCCTTGTTTTTAAATTCTTTTTGATCAAAAGCAGTGGTGCTGTTCTGAAACTGAACAAAATACCCTTCTTCGTGGGACAGAACCTTGTCATTTACAGTTTACCTGTGATGATCTCCAGTCACAGCTGAGTGGGGTCCACCTGTCCAATGTCTCATTTCAGATGTTGCAGTCACATGTAGTTATCCTTGTATTTCCGATCACGAGCTGAAATTCTAACTGTTTTTAAGATCCTTACTTATTGTTCCAAGTATAACTCAAAATGAGTCCCGTTTATTGGAGGTTTTTGACATGGATTGTAAATTGATTGAGCTGGCATAATAAGCAGCAGGGGAAACTTCAGTTTTGATAGTCTTGTCTTGTATTTGTGCAACACAAATTCTGTCAAGAATCCATCTGTCAACTTCCAGGAAACCAGTGACAGGACTTCTGACTGTCAACATAAGATCCATTGGAGAGGTGGACTGATGACCGGCCTGCAGATTGATGCAATCTTGAAGTTGCTCCAGTCGTCCAGATTTTATTGTGACTCAAGTGAATGCTATTTTGTAGACCTTTACACTGCTGTCAGTTTTTAATTATATGGTTATTTTGGCAGAAATATTATGTTAAGCCAGCCAGACATGATCCTATATGCCCTGGAAGTACTACAGTCCATTTTACTACCACTGTTGCTATTTACGCTTGTAAATAGAAATAGCAATAAAGCCATATAAATAACTGTGTAATGCAGAAGTGTCAGTGATGTAGAGATTTGTGGAGTAGGTTTTACATAAACCACTGTTAGAATTGGGAGATAAGAGCTGTTTTAAGATGGCAGCAATCTTTGGTCTTGGCTGCGTTCTGACTGCCTGTTGGCTCATCAGTCTTGTCTGACATGAACTCTGATTTTCTGGGGTCATTCAGGAGGCTGCCTAACACACACAAATATATTATTTTGTCTACAACAGATCAAGAGGTTTTTAAAAATAGGGAATGTTGTGCACCACAATCAAACACATAAATCTAGTCATGAAATGAAAAAAGAAACTGTCAACTGCATAGGTGCATGTATATAAAGTAGATGAAATCATGGGTTTGGCTTTCAGCTGATATTTAACCCAGCCTCTCTTTCTCATCCATTTGACCTTGTCTTTAATCCCCATTGGATATAGACTTGACTCTCCTTTTCATCCTCTTTGTATCCCCCTGATCCCCTTACCACACCTAATCTTCTTTTTTACCTGTCTGAAAACAGTGGAATGACTACCCATGCATTTTTATTACCCCAAACTAAACATAAAGGAAAATGTTTGTCTAAAGATTCAATATAAAGAGATTATTTGTGTTCTTAATGGCATAAAGCTCATCATATTATCCAAACAAATTCTAGGCTGAGGCTGGTGAGCAGCATTTCTGTTGGAGGTGGAGAGATTATTCACATCAGTTATTCAGATAAAATGTTAAAATCCTACCTAAGAAAGGGGATAAACATATGTGCAGCTACATTTACTATATGATGAATATATTGGTTTGATTGGAACCAACTGAAGTTGTCATAATTATTTGTTCTTTACTAACTAATTTCTTTTTGTATTTTGGACCATTTTAACTGCCTTTTTAACCATTCCTAAGTTAGGAAAATGCTTTTGTAGCCGCCTAGGAAGAAGGGTCTTATTCAAATGTAAATAATGTTGCAAATGGCAGGAAATAATAAGGGAACATAGTACAATACCTCATACTTGCAGTTTTCAGTAAATAGAAAAGTAGAAATAATCACTTGCTAGTTTTAAGCTCCCTGCTTTGTGTAGTGCCCACAGCTTAGTCAAATGCAAACCTATAAACATGCTACTTTTTGTTTTTCTGTCAAGGGTTTTCCATCCTTCAGTGATTCCCAGTCTGCCACTCACCACCTGCCTTCTGCTTTTATTTAGCACACCTGCATCCTTGTATGTCTAAATAACTAAACTTTTTCTTCCTTATAAATAAATAGGATCTACAATGTAATAGGAGTTTTGTCATATAATGCAGAAGCTCAAGTAAAGCTCATAAAGTATCTAAACAGTTTCTAAAGTATGTAGTAAAATGTGGTTATGTTATTTTTTCCTGACAGATGATGAAGAGGCAGAACAGCATGGAGAGGAAAGTAAAGGAGCAAATCTGACAGGGTTTCCTGACAACTTGTTTCAATGCTGCACCATGTAATTATTGAACACAATTTTCTCTTTTTACACGTACATTAATGCACTTGGGATTTACTTTCCCACTCTGCAAACACATTCATGCATGTAGAGAAAAAGCACGGTTCATTTTAGGCTTTATTTGGTTAGTGTTAGAAAAAGAAATGAAAACAGATCCCCTCATGATGAGGACAGCTTGTTAAAAAAAAACATTTTCTTCCTGATGGGGTGAGACCTGTTCCATCTGTGAAAAACAGATGTGGGTAAAACATGAAGAACTGAAATGCATTATTTGAAAGGCATAGACAATTTTTGTTAAAGTATTTTGCATTTCAGGATTTACCTCTTTAATGTGTGAAGATTTGCTTTTTTTCACTTTTAAAATATATGAATAAAAACAAAAAAGTCACCTAAAAATAAAACAAACAAAAAAAACACTTTCCATTCTGGAAAGTTGAGGGGAGATGGAAGTACTTTGTTTCAATGAATACAGTTGCAAAGCTATCCGTAAAGTTTGGATATTATTGTTTTATTCATGAACAACTTTTTTTTTTTGCTGCACGGTTTTTCTCCATTCTTCATTAATATACTGTTATAACAGTAAGGAATTTAATGCCAGGGTTTTCAGGATTTGGGGGTCTTGGGTTTGTTTTTGTATTTGGGTTTATTGATTTTTCAATTCTGTTATTTGGTTCCTGTGTTTAGTTTTGTCTTTGTATAGTTTTGCTCCTTGTGTCCTTTGTCTCCTGTCACTATTCACCTTTCCTCTGCTCAGTACCTGTCAGCCTGCCTTAACCACCCACACCTGTCCCTCATTTATTATCAGTCACCTGTGTCCACTTTCAATCACCCTCTGCCTTTAAAACTTGTTCAGAAAAGAATGGTTAAAGAAGAAAGTGAACAGCCACATCAAAAGTCCTGGCCTCAGCACAAAAACGTGTTGTGAGAGATCCTGAAGTGAGCAGTTTTAGTTAAAACCCAGCAAAATCCCAGAGCTGAGGCTGTTCTCTGCAGAATAGACCAACATTGTTCCAGATTGTGCACAACTCTTCAGCTGTTACTGAACTGTTTACGCAGTTAAGTTATTAGGTTTGCTTTTATTTTGGTAATTTTTTTCTAGCTTTAATTTGTTTTACTGTTGATGTTGATCTGCCCCATTAACTGTCTTTATTATTTTCACCTGTGTCTTGTCGGTCCTCAGTAGCTATAGGCCTCAGCTACACTGCTATGGATATAAAGCTGAGATTTTCTGCTGGATTTGTGACTCCAATTTATACACAAACTGAGGTTTGGCAAAAAAATGAATTTTTTAAAACTCAGTATTTGGTGCTGCCATGTGGACTGAAAGTAAGGAGCTTCTCAGAAACAATGATGAAGCAGCCTTTTTCACACTTGCCCTCAATCACTTAGTGTCCTAAAAACCAAAACAACAATTAGGTTGTTTTTGTAGTTTTTTTTTATGTCTGTCTTGCTTTATCTTGATTAAACTTTGATTGTGTGCTGAAATTATTAGTAACTAAGAAAAAATGTTAAATGTTATCAAAGGAAAAAACGAGTTTTGCTAGACTCTTTAATCAATCTTTCTCTGTATTTTGATGTCATTAATGTGGATGTTGTTGGCACCTAGAGGCACGGCATGGGTGTTTGGGTTTTTGTTAGCGCAGTATAAACAAAGAAAAAAATAAAACATAAAATAAAGAAAAAGTATACCTGTAAAAACTTTTAGGAGTAGAGTAGAGAGCGTCTAATTCCCTGTCTTCCCTTCTCCTTTGGTTAGCCTTTTTACAATTCATTTTACTCAGCTTTGCTTAGGATTTTCCTGCTTCTGTTTCACCCATATATTTTTGGATTAACTTTACTATTAACTTCAAGACATGTGCCTGTCATGTCTTGAAGTCTTGTATTAGTCCTGTGTAAATTTGATTAAATTCTTTGTCTTATTTCTGTGTCCTGCATTTGCATCCTCTCCTACCACTACATACCTTAAATCATCACATACTGAGAATGCATTACTTTCCTATATGCAAATAAAACTGGTTAATATTTTCACCTCAAAATGTTAGTGTTCTTGTTCTAAATGTAACCATTTTGGTTTGTTCCCTGCATTAGTGTTGCTTAAGCCCACAGCAGGCAGTTGTTTTCAGTGATAAATCTTTAAAAAGCTACTACTCTCTAGTTACCTAACACCACACAGCAGGCCGACACAGGTGGTGTCAAGCTGATGAGCTAAAGTGGGCCATTTAGAAGGAAAAAAAGCCAATTTTTTCCTCCAGGAGTTGGCTGATACCACTTCAGAGCTGAAAGAATGATGAATATTGGTTGTAAATTTGTCAGATGGCCCAAAGCAACCATTAGCTAAGCAATTAAAGTCTTCCAAAGATGACCAAGTATTTGTATTTTATGCGCAGCTTCTTACTGTCCCCAATCTGTTTAGTAAATTTGATGTTTTTGTCAATTAGCAGTCCCCACTGTAGTTGTATCTGCAGTTCTCTAAGGTTCAACAACAAAGCTGAGCCAAGTTAGTTTATTCAAGCCATTGACTGCGATCCAAGCCTTCATCTTCTTTCTTCCTACCAATCACTGCATGTGTTCAAATGTGTGTTGTGTCTTTTCTAATTCATAAACTGGCATCAATCCTCATTCTCAGCATGGCTCAATCACAGTCACACTCACTGTCACCTAGATTACACACTTAATTGGAGGATTCAGGACTGCTATACGGCCTCCTGCTGAGTGCTCTGTTAGGATTTTAAGATTTTTTATTCATGTCTGAAGTGCCTTCAAATTAAATTAAAGATGAGTTCTGTCTCATTCCGGATTAATTGATATCGCTTTATGTTTTGAATCTATTTGCAGATGTATACGGCTGCTGTCATGACCATAAGATTTACTGAATCAGATTTATTGAATGCAGCTTTCATAATTCAAAAGGAGTTGGTGGGTTTACATTAAATCATATTTGGTGTTTGACTGAGATGGAAGACTGAAAGGATGCCTAGTCTTTTGGTGCAGATTAGTTGCAGAGAAGTATAGAACAAACCGGGACCTAAAGGCATGGGATAAAGATACTTGATTAAATGTACTGTAATGAAGCATACACAAGAGGCAATAAAAAGCATATTGAACTTATTTTTTGCTTAAATCAGGACACTTCCATATTGCAGAGATCGTGATGTGTTCATTCAGTGTTAGAGTCAGTCCCATTCTCTATGGAACTGTTAGCTTTGTCACTCATAAATCTGCCAAAAACTACAGTTCAGACGTAGTTCCCAAAATATTAATCATGAGTTTTACAACATACTCAGAGAAATGTCGTAGCAGTAATTGGTGGGAAAGAAAAAAAAAGAAATTGTGAGTATTTTTGTCTTTGTGATCTGATTTTGTCAAACTGCTGTGGTCTCTGTGATCTCAGGACATTTTCACAAGTAACCCTCCTAGTAACTGATTGCTGATAGATGGAGGAACTTTATACCTGCTGATTGTTGCAGTGTTTCAAATATGATTCAATTTGTTTTCAGTTTTGTACATCTGTCAGTGATGCGAGAGCTCAACAGGAACTGCTCCTTCAAATGTGTGAAAACTGGTAGGAGCAAAGTGGGCGGAGCAGAATAAGGTAAAAAAACTCCTTCAACAACCATTTTAATAATTGGCATAGAGTGGTTAGAATTGTGTGCTACAGGAGCCAAGTGTCATGTTCCTGCTAAAATGCCATTTAACCTGGAAATAGAAATGGTTGAGTGATTGAGGTTTTGAGCTTCAGGACTTCTGGATTATCATTCAGTCAGCATTGTTTTGTTTTCATGACCTGATTTTCTGAATGCTACATCCCCTAATCTTCCTCAACCTTCTGATCATTTGATTTCAACTAAGTATCCCTAGTTTCCGTATGCTATATATTCCATAAACCAGTCTTACTGTCTATGTTATTTTGTATGTTAAACGGCTTAACCATTTTGCACCTCTTAGCTTTATGCATTCGTTTTGACTTGCCTGAACTTGGGATTCTGCTTGTGTTGTGCTTTTGAGTTCTGATGTTCAGCTTTGATGGTACACTTTGGTCAAACATAGGCCAAACATACACATATCTTAATACTCCCCCATTTTCTTGGAAAAATGGAGAGTTTAGTAGCTTTGTAATAAAGGAGTCATATTCTTTGGATGTGTAATCCACTCTTTGGACCCATAGTTTCCCCTTGAGGGTACCTCCTTGATGCAGGATTACATTTTATGGAACTAAATTATCTCAAAACTAGAAGCTTTGAGAGCTCTTGTCATGGAAAATAGGATGTAATTATGTGTCAGCAATGCATCTGAGCCCAGATCACACTGGGCCATCACTGATATAGTCTGCATACTTTCTGTCTTAAAGGCGCCCTCTGATCACAGCTGGGATTGTTTATTTTGGACAGTTGTATTGAGAATGATTGTGACCGTTTTCACAAAGTATATCATTTTTACTCTTTAGGTATTCTTACTATAAAGCTCTGGTGGTGAGAATATCTCAAAAACAAATACACAAAAATATGTAAGTTGGCTTTTCCAGTCTCACTTATTGTTTGTTTATTTATTTTCTTCCAGGAGTCCTGTCTTGAGAAATTTCTTCACAATTCATCCAGTCCTGCTCCGTTGTTACTTGTTGACTAGCTTGAATTTCCTTCATTATCTGATGTAGAACTATCCTTTTGAATCCACAGTCAGACACTATAATTGTGGGTTAGTTGGGTAGTTAGTTACCGGAGTGGGTCCCGGACATGAAGTCGTCTTCTTCTCCGTCCATGTCTCAGACG
>JAOXNZ010000030.1:8699383-8712885 GCA_028566095.1 Kryptolebias brasiliensis
GATTCCTAATTCAGACGGTTGTTTTCCCGTCACAGAATGTCGGTTTCCAGACGGCCTTTGAGTACAGCGCCAAGAGACATTTACAAAAAAAAAATGTATTTTGATTATCAAGACTAAAATAACATTTAAAATGTTTGGACTGAACCAGTGTTTTAATTTTAGTGGGAAAACACAAGTAATTCATTCATCCATCCTCAATGTAGGTGGCCGCACTGTGAAGACTCACCCACACTGAGACAGTGTTTCAGTTGATTGGAAAACTACAGAGATCGTATAGAACCGAGTCAGATTGAAGCAAGCAGTGCTGAGACTGAACAATGACAAGACGGTGATCAGTTGTAGATGCACATCCAATGGTTACTTTGTGAAAGTTTGGTTGAAATCTGTCCAGTTGTTCATGAGATGTTTTGCCAACAAACAAGGTTGATTGCAACAGTTAATGCTAAAGTTTTAATCAAATATATTGTACAAACTGTTAATGCTGAAAGTATGTGTTGGGGGGCACTCATTTACTAACCTTAACCTAGCTGCAGATGATGGAGAGAATCTCCACAAGATCCTGTGACCTCCATCTCCACCGGACAGTAGTAACCATCACACAAACAATGATGTTGATCTCCACAGGAAACATACAAGCTCCACAGTTTTGTTTTGGATTATGTACTACACCGACTCTACCCTTATCCCAGGCTGAATACCTGACCTCTTATCCTAACCAGTAGAGATGGAGATCACATATTTTCTGTGGAGATTCTTCTAGTGATCTGCAGCTAGACACTCTTGAGATAACTTACATGGAAAGCCCTGATTAAATTGTTTAATTTTTCTTTCTTTGAAGGTGAAACATGTCTTATCCATTCAGATAACATTGTTATGGGTGTTATGGTAAAATTAGATTATGTGCTCTCCTACAAAATCCTAATCTTATCAGTTATTTTTTAAAGCCTCCTGTAGAAACTGTCACCCACCTGTAGAGCTGACAAAGATTCAATTCAATTAAGCACACAACCTGGAAAAAAAACTCTATCACATAACCACATTTTTCATTTTTCTAAAGCTTGATTTGTATTCATTGTATGTTTTCTTAAGAAAGAAAAACAAAAACAAGAAAACTTCATTACTGTAGTTGATTAATTCATCATGTTAATTTATTTGTGAGTCAAGTAAAAACTAATGCATGTTTGTGAAAATACATGAGTGTAACAAAATGAAGGAGTTATGTGTGTAAATGAACAGAAAGCGCAGTGATTGCAGATGTTCTCTTACCACAGGGTACAGCCAAGCAATTACCATTCAGTGATGCTCTGTGACATCTATAAAAAATGTTGGACAGGCCCATTTGTATCAAAAAGGTGTGAGAAAAATATTAAAAAGACTAAGGTTGAAGGCTGTCTCAAGGAGATACAGAACTGTTCAGTGCATTTGTTACCCAAGCAAATCTTTTCTAGTTGGTATTCTGCTTAAAAACTGCTGTTAGTCGGTGGTGAGAACATACAGAAGTACTGGTGATTTTCTTTTGGCTAAATACTTGAAATCAATCACAAAACAAATTGTATATTTGCAAAAAAATATATGTTTTGTAAATGCTGATGCAACCACATTTTGCCATTTGACTCAGATTAGGATTTGAATAGTTTTCTCTCAGAATACAGGAGACACCCAGCCTTAACCTGCTAAGCTCCATCATACATTAAAGACCTTAAAGCACCATGTCAGCCTGAAAGGGCTGTCAGATCTTAGGGTTGGTGCACATTTGTGCTTTTTTTGTTTCCAAAAGCAGAATAATCAGCTGTCAGACTCCTTTGATGTTAAACTGGCTCCAATTCTGCATTTAAGAGGCTGACAGACTCTGCTTCAGAGAGTTTAAACTTTCTTTTTGATAAGAAATAATTTAGGTGAACTGTAAAAAGTTATGTTATTATGTGGACACCTTGTAATGCATGAAATATCATCCTTTCTTTCTATTTCTTATTGGCATGAGTCTTTTTTCCCTAGTAGCTTGTGCATTTCATTTTTGTTCTCTATCTACAGGATTCCTAAAATACCAAACACATGCGTAATGGTCGCTTCATCCTTTTTTATCACTGTTTCTCAAGGCTCTTTTTTTCTCTCCTTGGTCTTCTTTCACTCCTGTGTGTCAGAAGTTGTGTTCCTGGTTCTGCCAGAAGTTTTCTCTCTCTCTCTTCCTTTTCATCAGCTGTTTTTTTTAACAAGATTTTGGGTTTTCTTTTTGTAAGATCTTGACCTTCATTTCTTCATAAATCATCCATCAGATGATTTATCTCATCCAATTACATTTTTGTTTTATGAATAATCAGACAGCTGTGCAGTTAATCACTTTTTATTTGCAATTTAATCACAAAATTATTTAACATTTCCAAGAAATTAAAAAGAAATTATAAAGAAATCCACAGGGCTGTTTATATGCAGTTTTGATTGAATTACACATACTTAGTGGTAGAAAGGTCATTATTCTGTCTCTGTCTTTTTNNNNAACCCTTAGGACATTTTTTTTCTCACTGTTTTGTGTATATCTTTGAAAAAGAACATTGTTTGTTAACCTTCAACCAGTTCAACCAAAGCAAGAAGACACAGGATTACACAAAAAAGTTTTTTTAAAAGAAAAATTGGCTTTTTAATGTATAAACAAAAGTATCTGTAAAATCTGCTGTAAAAGTATGAGTTTACAGCAGATTGCATTAAGCCACTTTGTTGTGCAGACATTACCATTATTAATCCTTACTTCATCTGGTCACGCTTCATTAAAGAAAAATACTGCAGAACTAATCTCTAGCAGCCATAGCAGGATATATTCACAGCAGAGCTGCACTCTTTGTTCAGCCAGACCTGATTAAATCCAAGAAACTGAAAAGCCACCTGATACTATTGGATGTCACTTATCGTTATCAACAGATTTAAGAAACATTTGAGGCCCATGAAATCCCAGAAGATCATTATTATTCCTTTCAACCCTATTTTAAGCAAATGTACATGTGATCCATTTGTCATGTGTCACCTCTTGTCACCTGGTGTATAACCTTTCTCATTATGCTGGTGGGGCACTTGATGGAAGATGATGCTAGGAGGCAAGAAGTAGGTCAAGGAACAGGGGAAACATGATGCTTGCTTTGCATATTTTTTTAGGTGCACCTTTTGTAATCCATTTTCACAAAGTGCAATGGTAACATGAAACATTTTCTAAGATATGAGCCTCAGTATATATTACCAACTGGAAGCTATCTCTTTATGCTAAAGAATATCCCGAGCTGAATAAAGAGTACATCTTCAAGCTGTCCCTCTCAATTTGGTCCGTTTTTGTGATAAATTTAATTTAAGAAGTTTCTATTAAAATCTTGTTTTTGTCTGGATTCTAAATCAACCATTTTGCACTGTTATTTCTTGCACTCAATGGGAATTCTATCAACAAAACATCTACAGTGTGTGAACCTTTACGGCATCGTCCAGCTTTTGTAGCCTTAAAATACATCCAAAAAATAAAAAAACAATATAAAATAAAATAAAAATAAGTAGGCCAAAAGCAATTGGAAAAGTGGGCTTCTTGCTGATGATTACATTTAAACTCTGGAAGCCATCCATCACCATGACCCTTAACAGTGGGATGTTGGAAATTATGGTTTTCCAATTGCGGCCCACTATTGTATCATAGCATAATTGTTCTAGATACCTTTGGAAAATGCCAAACTGAAGTTAGAATTGAAGCTAAAGTTGGCTTCTGTGGCCTCCATTGCTTTATATCCAGGTCATCAACCAAAATAATCTCCCAAAGCTTGATGTCATTGTCTGGTTGGTCACTTTAACCCTCCCGTGGCCTTCGAGTCAAACTGACCCAAAGTTACAAGGGCTTCTCTACCTCTCTTTGTCTCTCTATCTTTTGAAGGCTTCAGGAGGGTTAAGTATCAATAAGAAATGCACTTTAACATGAACAAAGCTAAAGAGGTCTTTCAGTGACAGACTCACAAAGGGGACAGAAACAGATTGTGGTCTACAAATGTTCATATTAGTTAAGGCAGAGATATGCATAGCTAACCACTCAAAAATCAGTTTCTGTGGAATGTATGCGTTTTTATCCCCCACAACCTGCACCCCCACGACCCGAAAAAAAATACAAAACTTCTAAGCAACAGCAGGGGGTGGATCAGTGTGACCTGAAGTCATTTTGAAAAGTGGGTCTCAGCCGGTTGGTTTATGATGTGAGAAGGAGCAGGATTTTAGAAATGCAGATAAAAAAGATGTGTGGGAGAAAACTAAAAATAAACTGTATGCTCAGACTTATCACCAAACAACAGAATGAGTTTATGATTTTAGATTAAACATGGAAACAAAGAAAATTTTATATTTTGAGCATTTTTCCTAGCTTGTGTTTACCACATATTGCTTTTATTTGGTCATTTTGGACTTTTCTTTGACCCTTCCTTGTTTGTATTTTAAATCCTCTGTGGGACAAACATGCTGGCTCATCTGGGGTTTACAGTCCAGAGGGATTATATGTTTCTCTGTGAGAAAATACCTCTTGAGCAGATACATGCTTAATTAGCTTAAATAAAATGTATTTGTAATTAACTTGTGCATACTATGTTCTGCAATAAATATTCCCAGATGTAGCTGTACCCACATAATCATTTCTGAAAATATTTGTCATGATCAACTTCCTCTCCGCCAATTTACCATAAGACACTGTCCATCCTTTAATACAGAGGAAAATTACTGTCAAACAAAAATGCAATTATTTTTGCACAGCCTCCAGATATTTTTGTGACTCTGAACTCATTTCTGTTATTGTTCCAGATGTTTTCAGTTCATGAACACATATTATAAATGAAAGAGTAATATTAACAAGAGATGAGACAGAAGATAAATTTTAATTTTTCAATTTGTCCCAAGTGTCTATCTTCAGGGGGGTTGTCTCTTTTTTGACTGGCAGTCTGCTATTTAGGGAATGGATTGTCTTCAGGCTACACTGTGACCCCTCAACAGAAACAAAAAGATCTGACATCTTAATTGGACTGATGGCTTGGTGCAGGTTTTCAGATAAAAAGCTGCATCAAACTTGAATCAATTCAGCAAAGCAGGCAGCAAAGTCACAATATTTGACATTGTTTCAGTTTCCTTCATTTCAGAATCTTTTAGCCCTCAAAATAGTTTCCTCATTTTAATATAAACCAAATTGTTTAGCCAAATGTGCAGAAAATTCTAATTTATTCTTTCTCATGTCCAAACAAGCACATAAACAAGCAAATGTCTGTGTTGTTTGTGTATTGCTATAAACTTCAGAAAGACTGAGAACGGATTTTGGTAAGTTATAGCAAAGTAATAGGGTCTGTGCTGCCCCTGCCAGCAGTTTTAGCATTCAGTTTGTTGTCATTTTGAGTTATTAGGTTTGTGCACTCTACCAAAGTACCTGTCTCTTCCCATAGTAAAAGAAGAAGCTCGATTTCGGACTTTAAGACATGACCAAAGGATCAGGAAAATCTGTTTTAGGCAAATCGGAAAATGCTTAGGAGAAGCAGTCTTTAAAAAAGAAATAAAGAAAGAAACTCCATGTCCTTCATATAGCACAACATTTTATTAAATGATCCACAAGGTTCTTCAGATGCCAGAGCACAATACAGCTATCTGGGGTAACATGAAAGGTTTTCTTCTGCGTAATTGTTCAGTCTGTGCTGTCTGATAAGGTTGCAAATAATTTTATTATAATCCTGCATATGAATCCCTGCTGTGCAAACCCAATGATCTCATATTGCTGGTATAAGTCTTGCCCAAACTCAGCAAAATATGCTTCAAATGTGGTTTCTGGAAAAAAAAAAAAAAGAAGGGGTTTTATGATAATAAACTCATTCTAAATCAACACCACAGAACTGTTTTGCCAGAGCACATTATTTCCAACAGTTTGATGCTACATTAAAGAAAATTGTAGATGTGTTTTGTTAACCGGTTGCAGTAACATTATTTCATTGCTGCAGGTGCAAAAACAACCCAGGAAATCAGAGCTAATTAGCCCCTCTATGACTGTACACTGAGCATGCCAGAAACAAAAAGTAGATTAGACTAAGTTGGAGGGGAACACAGTAAAATACAAAGGAGTAAAACCAAATTGTCGTTTTAGGATAATTTGTTTCTCAAAAATTCTTCCAATGTATGGAATCAAATAATGAAAACTAACAATATAAACTCTAACATATCATTCTGTCCTCATTGACACAACTATAGAAAAGGATATAATTTAGTGGAAAAAATAGATATTGTAATCTGTTTGAAAACAATCTTATTTAAAGCTAAACTACTACAGTCTTTAAATATTAGAAGCATTTGAGTGACAGTAACTTTTAACCTGGGAGTTTCCAGTTCAAGACCAGCTAACTTCAATTTAATGTGACATAAAATATTGATGAAACATTGTGTCATTTCCTACTATAGTGTCCTATCTATGTGTAAAATGTATCATTTCAATTTGAAATGATGCCTTATTACAGGTGTGACAAAGACTGACTTCAGATAAATATGATTTATTTAATCTGAAAATTTCGAAACGGAATAAAACAAATTTTCAGGATGTGTTCAAACATTTTTG
This sequence comes from Kryptolebias brasiliensis, assembly GCA_028566095.1. Classification (NCBI taxonomy): domain Eukaryota; kingdom Metazoa; phylum Chordata; class Actinopteri; order Cyprinodontiformes; family Rivulidae; genus Kryptolebias; species Kryptolebias brasiliensis. The sequence goes on from JAOXNZ010000030.1 coordinate 8,705,973, forward strand.
GCGCTAACCCCAAAGGTATTCAGCATCTATAAGAAGTGAGGGTAATCTCTAAGGCACCTGATTGATGTTGCCTTGTACATAATGTTTTTCAAAAAGGGTGCTTTAATGTATGCAGGTTGTGCTTTCAGTTCTTTTTAAATAACTTTTTTAGTAATTTAGTATCAAAACAGTTGAAGATTAGTGATTTAATAAGCTTCTTGAGAAAATGCTCAGAATGTGACTTTCAATAATAATGACCACATTTGTCATTATGTCTTTTCTTTGTTTTACCTACAGATGGTTCTGTGCTTGTTTGTTCCCCTGAAAAACAAAAGTCCTTTAACTTGAAGCAAATACCTTTTGCATGTGAGCTTTTCAGCTCAACCGCAAACTTAATCATGTTTTCTTTCTTTCAACATGTGCTTCAAATAAAACAACTTATTAAACTGGAGGCAGATTAGAAGTCTGGGAGGGGTCGGTTGCTTTATGGCCTATGAGTCAGTCACAAGTATAGAAATTAAAACCTGTTGGTGTGCAGATTAAACAGTATACTCATAGTCAAAAGCAGCCAAATCCAGGGCTTTTCAGACAGAAAAGAACTTTATTTCCATGCCTTGTCTGAGCACATCTTACAACAACCAGCTGGTAGGTTGTATGTTGATACCAACAGAACTCTTAGAAGAAGAAAATCAACATTTGGATGAATGATTCCAACAAACAAGTATTTCTGTGCTTGTTGCGATCATGGTTTTCTGAACAATCATACAATTTCAACTCAGGATAGACAGCTACAACTACTTCTGTTCCTATATTCCTCTTCATACTGGAGTCGCAGTTTCTGGCAATATAATTGGTTGTCTGAAAACTAGCGACAGTGATGATCCCAGCACTTTTCTGCAAAGTTTTCAACTTAAAGATTTTCAACTTAAAAGCGCTGGAAGCAGAACCAGCTAAAAAAGGGGACATGCTCTGAGAAAAGACGCTTGGTGGAGTTCTTTTCTGTACGCATCAGCATACTCTTTTTATTCACTGGGGGAAACAGAGAAAAGAGACGATGTTACACAAAAAAAAAAGGGAAAAGGGGGGAAAAGTGGACATGGGCTTGTATTCTGATCAGACCCATCTGTTAAACAGCCCACTGGGACTGCTCCTGAAGCTTCCGATTAGCCTTTCTGTTATTGCATATTAGCACCGCTTAACTCAGCATTTAGAGGATGTTGGGAGTCCAGAAATATGTGTGGTGCCTTAGAGATTACCCTCACTTCTTATAGATGCTGAATACCTTTAGGGTTAGCACCAAAAACACATCCTGAAAATTTGTTCTATTCTGTTTTGAAATTTTCAGATGAAATATATCATATTTATCTGGAGTCAATATATGTCACACCTGTAATAAGGCATCATTTCTAATTGAAATGAAACATTTCACACATAGATAGGACAATGATCAATGATCTTGCTCTACATCATGAAAGATTCTTATGATTATGGAAATCTTGACTTTTCTTCCATAAAAAACATAAATTTACCATGTTTTTCACATGTGATCAAGAACATGGAACACACAGGAAACGTGATGTGTAGAAAATAAATGTAGCAATACAAAGTTTAACAGCAGCTAAAGCATCTTTCCTCTCCTTGACTTGTAGGCACAAGGAACTCCATCATGTTGCAAAACCTTTGAACAAAGTCAGAGATGAAATTTTGATTAGCTACAATTTAGTTCTCAATAAAAAATGGCAGAAAATGTAAACTGAAATGTTAAATTTAACTCAGGCCTTTGTGTTTAAAGATCTGTAGCCTTTGGTTCCCCACAGTAACAGTGGTGGTAGTTCTGCTAAAACAACAACATGGTTAATCTTGTAACAAGACAATGCCCAGAGCTACCATATTTTAAATATAAATTGTAAGGAAAACTCAAATATGCTGGTGATCCCAGGATACATCTGCAAGTAATCTGGCATTTTGGTTACAGGACTTTCATCTGGGTGGCCACAGCCACAGCTTTAAAAATGCCCTCCAGCAGGAAAGAGTGCTGGCTAGATAGTGTCACTCTCCATTACCGCCATGCCTGCATTCTTAAAATTAGGGAGGACAAGTCTGTAAACATTGCAGTGGACCTTGGAATGGCTTCCAGTGGGGGTTGAAAAAGTAAATAAGGATTCTATATAGGTAGAATGAGTGTATAATAAATGAAGTTAGGAGGTTTTTTTTGTTGCTTCCTGCTCTTTAGTTCATGATCTATTAGATTTTTTTCCACATGGAGTCTGAGCCTGGACACTGATGAAGTCAGCTGAACTGGAATGGATTCATACCACCACTGATACAATCTTGGTCCTTTTACCATCCATCTTTAATAATTTAGGCACTTTATTTATAGAGCAATAAAAAATATATAGTTTTTTTTTTATTAACAAGAATCTTTTTTTTTGCTCAAACTCTGGCCATTTGGGGGCTTTTATACCTAACAAGAGAGCTATGGAAACAACCTGATAGTGTGCAACTGACTGACCAACCAATATTGTATTTGCTATGCCTGCAAGTAATGGAAAGTCCAACAAAGCCTGAGAGAGGAAGAGAGACAGTCAGCCACAGATGGGGAAATAACTGTTAACTGTGCAGCCAATATCCCTGTCCCTGTCCCTTTTCTACACTGCATTGTGTAGCGTTGTGTGCTAGCTGTAATCAATGTTTGGCACTAGTTAGTTGTGGAGTCACATCCTGAGTGCCAGCATAGGGAGACTCCAAGGTCAGTGCAGTGCATACAGGGTTACTACACAGCAGATGATATGCACATGAGCAGATGCACGCACCAAAACAACACTACTCAGGTTATAATCTTTTTTTTTTGTTCTTTTGTCATTATGTGTGTGCAGAACGTGAAAGGACTAATGTTGTATGTGATAAATGTTATACAGAATATACAGCCCTTAATTATGAGTTCTTTTACCCAGTTAGAGTGTAGGTCTAATGCGAATAAACATTTTGAATCATGTTCCAAATTCTATTTATATCCCCTGAAAGAGCGAGCCTTTTCTGCTTTAATGGGCAGAACATGAATAATCAGCACCAAAATTACAAGCGAGTTATTTTTAAGTCAGAAGCTTCCACTTTATGCATGGTTTGTTTCCACTCAGTCTCTCCTATCACACATGATCAAGTGCTTGTTTTGTTCAACACTGGTTATCATTTGTTTTGGCAATCATCAAGCAAAACAGATCAAAACCATTCAAGAGAAACATCCAGGCGGTCCAGCTGACAGGTTTTTCTTTTTCACTGTTTTGAGAGATTTAATGGATGTTGACAAGATTAATCCAACATGAGTCAAATCACACAATGTTTTAATCTAATCCAAAGTCTGATGTAGTGGATACTGAGAGAAACTCATTTCATTCTCAGAAGACAAAAAAAATCACCTGTTTATCTTTGATTTCATGAAAAAAAGAAGCTTTTAATTTTGAATTTATTACACGGACTCCAAACCATTTCAAAGGATACAGGTTATGCTTCAAAGGAACATTCCTGTCTCAATAACACTGCTGATTGTAAATGTGATAAAGGTCTAAGTTTTAAACTCATGAATCTTTTGATTTTCAAAAATATTGTTCTAATAAATAAAAAATCAAATCAAAGTCATAGTTCAGATCTTTTAAAGATGGGTTCTGTGAAAGGTTATGAAGATTTAATATCTTACCTGTTGTAGATAGCTCTGTCAGCAACCTCAATTTGGAGAAATTGTTCAATTCTGACTGGAATGATGAGCTACGGCTACTTTCAGTGAGGTCAAGACCAAAGATAACACATTTATCCAGTTATACTTACATGTACAATCAGGCTCAGCAGACTGGCAAACTTTTACTGGAGCCCCTTCTGTCACACTTGCAGTCTCTGCAGCAGGAATGGGCAAGTATTCAGAATTTGAATATTTGGCTATATGACTATGACTATATGACTAATTAGAACTTCTTGCTCAACAGTTGATGCCACTTTTAAGTAAGAAATAAAAAAATCTCTGCTGTCTTTTAACAAAAAGCCTTATTTAATAACGTGTACAAAGTATTCCAAGATAAAATACAGATTCATATCAACATGGCTTCTGCTGTGCCTTTATTGCACTGATATGCCAGCATATGGAATGAAAAACAGATGTTTTTTGTTGTTCTGTTTGAAATCTGCAGCATGTGATCTCATCGATTTGTCCAAAATTTGCCTGATCAGAAGTATTCATCTGTAAGATTACCTGGTGAGTTGCCTGTGAAGCAGCCAGCTGCATGCTGGGAATATTTGTTTTTGTTGTAGACTAAGCTGTCAGTATCCATTTGGAAGGCTGGCGAAGTGATTTCCCAACACATATTTTATTAAAGCACATGTGAGTGTGTGCTTCTTCTTTCTGACGATGATCCTAGACACAAATTTCAGATAAAAAATAAATAGCATTTTAACTCTTATTCATCTTTTGTTCCTAATTCAAAATCAAGTGTACAAAATACATAATTTCCTATTACATAATACACATTCAATAATCAGAAGTGATATAAATAATAAGTAAATGTGTTAAATAAAAGAAATGTGTTTGATTTAACTCCTAAGTGGCTTGCCTTTGCTCCATCTGAGTGTGTATTTGTCAGTGTGTATTGCATCATGTTGATGTGCTTCTATTTTTAGAGCATAAATAAAATGAAATTAGCATCACAGGCCTGTAAATCACATACAAGCCTTCACATAAATGTAACAAATATGACTTTTATCATATTGCTCCCGGGTACATGTGGGGAGCTGAGAGACAAGGTCCCTTCGACCCGCTACATTGATGTTTTTTTTTCTTGTTTTTCTTTTTCACTTTAAACTTGAGTTTTAATGGATCAGCCAGTCAGCTTGCTTAGCATACAGATTAGTGTTGTAAAAACAAAAATGGAGATGTGACATTTATAATTTACATTATTCAGCTGCTACATTACGATTAAAAGGTTTTCAAACAGAGCTGTTGGCAAGTTTCAGTTAGCACTGTTGCCCTTCAGCAAGAAGCTCCTTGGTTCAACCTTCAACCTAAAGTTTTTTTGTGTGGAATTTCCACATTCTCCTTGTGGATGCAGGTTTACTCTGGGTACTTCCTCCTAACAAGCATGTTAGGTTAATTGGTAACTTGAAATTGTCCCTAGGTGTGAGTGTGAATGATTGTTTGGCTCTACGTTGCCCTGTGATAGACTGGCAACCTGTCTAGGGTGTACCTTGCCTCTCAACCATTGATGCTGGAGTTATTCACCATCTCTAAACAAGACCAAGCAGTTAAGAAAACAGATGGAGGTTTTCATGAAAAAAAAACTTTTATCTCTTTTGCTCCTTTTCAATTTTACCTCATGTTCGCTTGACTATTCTTTTTAACTCTCCTGAAGCCATCAAAAGAGAGAAAGACGAAGAGAGATGAAGAAACCCTCGTAACTTTGGGTCAATTTGGCCCGATGGCGACAGGAGAGTTAAAAATGGTTTAACAGTCTCGTGGACTCGACAGCAGCCACCTTCTGCACAACATGACTGATTTGTGCAAACATTTCTGCTGCTCTGTCCTTCTTGCTTCATAAAGTATAGATTTTTTTTCACCTTTCAATCTGTTTTCAACATGCTCTTACACTGACATTTCCAGCCCGTGGGGGGGGGGGGAAGACATCAGGTCACTTAAGGTCAGAGGCTAATCAAGCTGTGAAAAACATTTAGAAAATGTAGCAATGGCCTTTGCTGCAGTTTTATATTGGCCACATGACTGCTGACTCACATAACTGTTTGTGTGTTCCTATAAATCTCTCTATGCCACCCCTTCACTAATAATACAAAAGTAGCTTGTAAAAAACCTGTGTCTTAATATCGTAGGAAAACAGCTTTGTTTTAGCAGAAATTGATCTTCTTTAAAAGAGACCTGCAGTTTCTTTATTAATCTTCTACAAATGGAATTAAAGATCTGTGGAGTCACACGTGGATAATTGGTTGTAATTTTTTTCTGCTTCTTCACCTAAATTACCTTTAAACATAATATGTATTTTTAGACAAGATTTGGTATTTCTCTGAGTTTGGGTGACTGTCCAGATGTTTTTTTTGTTTGTTTGTGTGTGTTTTAATGGAACAGAGGAAAAGGTGTTTTTGCCACGGGCCACAGCAGTACATGTATCATCATTATTACACATCGCAGAGGCTATATTTAGACCTTTGATTTTCCATCATGGCTCTCAGCCTCTTAAAGCCAGTGTGTCTTTAAAATCTAGACTTCTTTTCTTAGAAAGAAGGTCTTTCCATCTTTAAATGCATTTCCATTGTTTCATTGTACAGTCAACTGTAGATGAACAATGTAAGAGACATAATTTGTCTAAGAATGCTATGATGGGATTTTTCACCCTGGCTGTGATAATAACCTCTGATAGACACTATTACAGGTGCTGCTGACAGATAAAGGATGGGACTGTTTTTTTTAGGTGCAAGTTTGGCAGTGAGTTCAGAACCCTGTCCAGATACAACAAGCACACAGCTATTTTTGTATGACCCTTAAAATAAAGAAGAAGATATTTTTAGACTGAATGACTTGATCATTTTAAACTAAGGAAGACAAAGGATGCGACAGAGGAACAGACATTAGGATAATGCATTCTGTAGTTTTTACTTGTTTTCAAAGGTTTGACTAAAGATTAAAAAAAAATTGCTAATAAAATTATTTAAGATACAAACAAAACCAAATCTAATTTAAACCTATATTAAAATGATTTCTTTATAAATTACTTTGTTTTATATATAAATACATAATGCAGAATTATACTTTATGATTTCTTGCGACTTATGTATCAAGTTATGTGTTTATAGTTTCTAAATCTCACTTAGATAGATAGATAGATAGATAGATAGATAGATAGATAGATAGATAGATAGATAGATAGATAGATAGATAGATAGA